>JAJAGP010003667.1:35000-67269 GCA_025084515.1 Ancistrus triradiatus
TCCACCAAGTCACAAACATTACGGATACAGGAATGTGGAAAGGACCACCACATGGACAGAGTCTTCACAGATTAATGGTCACAATAACCAACCTTTTTCTCAAAGCAACAAAAGAAATTTAAGACCTGGCCAAGCTGTCAGATAACCCCTGCATCTGACCATCGTAAACTAAGCCAATGTGTTAGTCTTAAACGAATTTCTGACACTCTCTACACCAAACTCCCCCATTCTAGGAGAATTCTGGCCTAAATTTGCAAAGAAAAACAAAGATGCCTTCCCACTTTTCCGACACACCTGTCCAGACAAGCAGGAGCCAGGAAGAATAGCCCTGGCCAAATTATGACCCAGGGACCTCAGCCTTTTTAAAGACATATTCTTAATAGTAGTATTAACTTTTGTTGGAAATAGATTACCTCTGCATGGACTACTCAATTAGAAAACACATGAGAACTGCTTCATAATGAGTCCAAACACCCACACACACACCCTGTCTCTTTCCTACAAGGAATTTAATTTGGGATATTCTTCGCACACCTATATATAATCATACATCTGCATGTCGCTGATTTTTCATGTATTTTCATGTCTATTTGGTTAATGTCTTTAGGATAATGACCATTCCATACTCAATATGGTCCAGTTTTGTGTCGTAGTTAGGAAAATATTAGTATATAATCTCTACAGGGCCTCTTGTATCGATCGGCAAGTGATTAATGTCTATTTACACTTATAGAGGACCAGAAATGCAAGTTATTCTTCAGAATGTATTGTATCCTACATCTGGTGTTGATCGGATCATTATTTGTCTGAGGAATAGCAAATGTATGTGCTGTAGTTTAGAATGCCTTAATTATGTCCTAGTTTGTAGATTCAAGGTGTTCTTGACAATCGGAATCTCATAACTGAACTCCCGCAACTAAACTTGTTACTTTGAAGATTTTTGTTCTTATGTGAAATATATTAATCCAAAGTCACAGCCTCTGTATCAGTACATACCAACATACGGTGAAAATAAAAGGACATGCCCAATGAGAGGAGGGACTTGATACCGAGTCAACTTCTCATTGGCCGATCCAGGGCAAAACCCCTGCCTCAGGCCACTGATCGCTTACGTCAGAGCCTGTACTAAACTTTTGCCACAAGGTAGCAGCGGCAGTCTTGTTCCTTTGTTTAAGTAGTCCTTTTTCTTTTGAGTTTTCTTCTTTGTAAGAGTTTTTTTTGGTTTTAGGTTTTCTTTTCGTTTTTGTTTTGCGTTTGTTTAAGTTTAGTTAAGTTTTTCCTTGTCTAGCAGTCTTAGTAGTTCGGTAGTGCCGAATTAGAAATTAAGCTAAGGAAAGTAGTGAAAACCAACTAGCAAAGATCTCCTTCATGCTCGACCACGTTCGTATATCTTAGCCATCCAAGTTTATTGAAGCGTGTCGTACAAAGTTTGTGTCAGACTTAGCATTTACCTGTGGCCAGGGTAAAGATTTGAGTGTGCGCGAACACAATCTTCGAGGACCGTGAATCGCCCGCAGTCTAAACTGGGAAGTACGCCGAATACTGGGTCAACTGTAGACACGGCCCGGAAAACATCTGTGGTTAGGCGACTGCCTATCTGCAAAACCGAGAAGCCTAAGAGCCTACGCTGTCAAGAGGCCTTTCCGAGTGTCTGTGTTCCTCTGAAGATAAACGTCACCATCGTGCCTTTTTGGACGGGCAAGGCCAGGGTTCCGTGCCCCGAACCACTCAAGTAATTTCCAGACGAGTACCGTTTTTGGCTTGATTGGGTCTCCGATTCTCGAACCTTGCGTTTAATTTTAAACCACGTTTCAACCTAGACCTACCTACGTCTATGTAGCTTTCCATCGAATTATTTACGTTTCAACGCAATTTGTCTTACTAGTAACTCACTACGTCGTAATAAAATAGTTCATAACATTGCACCTGGGTATTTACTACACAGTTGCACATAGATACACCCGGTTAGTGATATTAAAACTGTGATATACATTTTCGCCATCATTTCCTGATCTTAACTTTGTGAAATACATGTCATTACTTCTGATTGTAAGTTGGTATTTCCTTGTTTGTATATACTTGTTATAACCTTTGAATTTACCACCTTGTGTGGGAGAGATTTTTATTCTTTTATTTCAACCAAGGTCGAGAAAAACAGAACTGCAATCTCACTCTTCAGATCCAGACTGAATATGCCCATATCAACTTCATGATTAATTTTGCTTTCTCTCTTTCAACTGGTTTTTCGGATCCACCAGTACCCAAATGATCCGGTGGTGCCCCGTTTGTTCATTAAAATTAATCAATTTAAAGGTGTAGTCATATTCCGCTACAAGTGGCTTTCTCCTTTCAACCCTACCACACAGAGCATTGATGTTGATTTTTCTCCTGATGCGAAACTCATGAAAATTAACATTAGCCTTGTGGTCTTTAGTCGTTCAAAATTCAGCTTGGGTTCATTTGTGACCTTGTGGACTATTACAAACCTTGGTCTTGATACTTCTCCATTTGTACACAATTTGTCTGACTATGGACTGTCAAACTCTTTAGAGATAATTTTATAAACCTTTCCAGCTTGATGAGCATAAACAGCTCTTTTTTATTTGTGCTATTATACTCCTCCACAAATGTGTTGTGAAGATCAGATTTTCATAGACTCCTGTTCATTAATATAACAGCGCATCTGATTATCATCAAATTGACTGAAAATACATGATTTTAGTTTTAACTGCAAATGAACTACTAATCCTAGAAGTCCCATGTACTTTTGCCAATCACATATGTAATACCGGATAATGTTCCAAAGTATGACAAAGTATAATATGTATTTCATTTGTTTAGTTGGGTTCTTTATCTACTTTAAGGACTCGAAAAAATCTGATGTTGCTTTTATGCAAAAATATAGACAATTCTAAATGGTTCACAAATTTAAGCACCACTGTAAATAGGAGAACATTTACTTAATTTTTTTAATATTACAAGGCAATGACTACAATTGCACTTGACTGTAGGTAGAACTCAAACATGCTGTGAATGCAAAACAAACTAAGAAACCAAACGCTATGAGACAAGCAAACATTACAGTGTGTAGCAAACCTAAGACTACACTTTTAAATTGATTAATTTTTAATGAACAAACGGGGCACCACCGGATCGTTTGTGGACTGGTAGATCCGGAAATCAGTTGAAAAGAGAAAAGAGAAATTGATCAGTCTAGATCTGTGTTTCTCGACCTTTGTTGAATGAAACTCTCTCACACCAGGCGGTAAATTCAAAAGGTTATAACAAGTTTATTAATTACAAACAAGGCAATACCAACAGACTATCTGATGTAATAACATATGTATCACAGTATTAAAATCGGGAAATGATGGCAAACGCACATATATCACAGTATTAAACCATGAAATGATGGCAAACGTACATATATCACAGTATTAAAATCAGAAAACAAGATGACTATGTGTAACTTATCGCACCGTAATAATTACCCAGAGTCGATGTTATGAATTAGTTTGTTACGACGCAGTGAGTTATTACTAAAACAAATTACATTGAACGCGAATAGTATGGTAGAAGCTACTTAGACGTGGATGAGTCTACGTTGAAGCGTGGTTTAAGATCAAACGCAAGGTTCAAGAATCAGGGACCCAGAAAAGCCATAAACGGTACTCGCCTGGAAGGTCACTCGAGTGGTTCGGGGCATTCAACCCTGGCCCGGCCGTCCAAAAGGCACGATTTTGGGGAGCGTTGGCGTCCGTCTTTCGATGCACACCGTCACTCTGAAAAGGCCTGTTAGCGGCTTAGCTCTTTGGTTTCTTGCCGATGGCGTGACCACGTTGACTTGAGGTGACTTGAGATGACTCACTTCCCAGTTTAGGCTGCAGGCGTTCACGATTCCTCGATATTTTGCATGCGTACAACTCAGAATTTATCTTGGCGACAGATAAAGGTGGAGCTGACGCGTTTCTAGCACCACGAGCTTCAACAGACTTTAAAAAACTTAGAATCTACAATGTAGTCGAGAGTGAAGGAGATCTTGGCTGGTTGGTCTTTCAACTATCTTCTAATTCGGCAATACCGAACTACTTAAAGACTGCTGGACACAGGAAACTTAACGTAAAATAAACGCGAAAACTTGAGCAAAACGAATAACAAAAGGCTGACAAAAAGTTGCGACTTTAAAAGACCAGAAAAATAAAATACTTAGACGAACAAAGAGAACAAAAACACACAAGACTCAAAGCTAAGCTTACCACGCGGTTGCCGCATGTTCCTTTGTATGTGCCGGATCGTGGGCGTCGAGAGGCGGGGGCACAAGGAGTTGCCCTGACTTAGCCAATGAAAAGCTGACTCATCAGTAAATCCCTCCTATCATGGTTGTGTCTTATTTCACCATGAGCTACAGACGTTCTAACTTGGATTAAATATATTCCTACATATCTAAGGTGATTAAAAGCATCACATAATAACCAAAAATCCTCAAAGTTACAAGTTTAGATGCAGAGCTTCGTTGTAAGGTTCAAATGATCAAAGGCACCTTTAACTGATAACCTAGAACATCGTTAAATTATTCTAACTACAGCACATACATTTGCTATTCCTTAAACAAATAATAATACGATCGATACAAGATGTAGGAAACAGTACATTCTAAATAACAACTTCATTTCTGTTCTTTATAAGTATGAACAAGTATTAAACCCGAGCGATCGATACGTGTATATAAAAACAGCTGTTATTTCTAATCATAACCATTATTATAGCATAACTGGACCATATCACGTATAAAAATGATCATTATAGTACAACATTAACCAAAAAGAGATGAAAATACACAACAAATCAGTAACATGCATATACATACGATTATATATGTGGGTATGAAAAATATCCCTGATCAAACCCTTTGTATGAATTAGCTAAATACATATGGGTGTGTTTAGACTTATTATGAAGCAAATATCATGTGTTATCTAATTGAGAGGTTCCGGTGAAGATAATATGTTCCCAGCAAAAGTTTAATCCTATTACTAAAGTTTGTCTCTTAAATAGAACGAAGGCCCTGGTTCTTGGTGTCGTACATCTAGGGCTGTCTTTCTGGCGCCAGGCCGACTGAGAAAAAGGGTCGTAAAAGTAACCCGAGGTGGATTCATGTTTGCTTTCATTTGGAGAAATTGGGGCAGATCCCTCTTGGGAAGGGTGAGTCTGGGGTGGACTTGTCAGAAATCCTTTTAAAACTACACAGATGCACAGGTTATCTGGGCTTGGCCACGTCCTAAGTTTCTTTTGTTGTTTTGAGAAAAAGGTTGTTTATCTGGCCCGTTAAGCCAGAGTCTTGTCAAGATGTTGGGCCCTTTTACATTCCAAAGAGTCACAAAGTTTTATGGCTTGACAACCGTTGAACAGAGGGCATACAGAGTTGGGGGACTTTAATCCAGCTATTAACGCTACAAAAGTTATGTGCCATTACTCACGTGGACGTGATGGTTCGGAATCGTTCCTGCCCTGCTGTGTCCCAGATCTGTAGCTTCACCTTCTCGCCATTGATCTCTACTGTACGGATCTTGAAGTCAACTCCTATAGTGGTTATATAGCTACCTACAAAAGACAACACTCACTTGTATCAATTACCCTCATATTAAGCTCATTTTATAGTCATTACTCAGGAAAAAATAAGGACAAGAAAAATGTGCTTCAGTGTATTAACTTGGCCACACGTACACAAGGACGATTTATGCGTCTTGAGTATCTGGACTGGACCCCAATAGAGATAAGTGGCATAAAATGTGTTTGTGAATGCACCCAAAATGCATTTATATCAGATGTAAATCTGATCACTCAAACCACTTCATGAGGTGATCTGATACTCACTGCAGCCCCATATTAAACAAGTGAAATTGCATCCATCTGTCCAACATGCATCTCACTACCAAAGCCGTGGCCAATACATTATGACATAGAGCATGTCATTCATGATATTCATCATTTAATCAAGGATGACATACATAGCTGGGCAAGTACAAACATTTTTTAGCAGTTTGGAGAGATCCATATATGAAAATACCAAATGTAAATGGGGTCCTTGCTGGTTTATAGTTATCATTGTTTGCAATGTCTTTCTGGATGAAAGTCAAACTGCATAATACAAAGAGTATGCTGCCTAAACAACTTACCTGAAAATGTGTTGTCTGCAAAGCGCAGAAGAAGACTGCTCTTCCCCACACCTGCAGCAAGGAAAAGGAAAATAATGATCATATTATTATAACAATTGACAGAAACTTGACGTTCTGGACACACAAAAGTGACATGCTAAACCATAGGTATTAGCATGGAGTTTCTCTCCCCTTCAATGCAATAGCCGTCACTCTTCTGAGAAGGTCTTCCAGTAAAATGTGGAACCTCACTTTGAGGTTATGCACTGATGTTGGACAATAAGCCCTGACCCACAGTTGTCATTCCAATTAATCTCAGTGAAATCTAATTAAGTTAAAGTTAAGGCTCAGTACAAGTACTTTGTTTTAGGAGGACAGGACAGAAAGTTGTTTAATGATTCTTTGAGGAGGTGGAAACCCATTAAAATGCCATGCTGAGAGCCACTGAGTTTTTAACCCATTTGATTGCCACTGTTTTTTTTATGCTAGTATGCTTTATTTTAGGAACCTGTTAGCAATGAGCATGGCAGTAATAACAAAAAGAACACTACTTAGCAGGTGTCTACAAACTTCCAGCCTTATAGTGTATTAAAGGAGTGTATTAATAATACATTGTGATGGATCTTGTCAACATTGTGCCTATTCTCCCACAAACTAAGTTAGCTCTTGATTCTAAGACACAACATCATATCATTAGAGCATGTTCGTTAGGCAGAATCTCATCTAGACCACAGTGAGCATTCAGCAGCTCTGGAACACTGAAGCCTGTGTATTACCAGAGAAGCGTGTGCAGAAGGCTACTGTCTGCCACTGTGGGCACAGTGGCTTGATGGGAAAATGCCAGAAGTATTGTAAGAAGAACCAGAATGCCACATGCCATATAGGCAAGGGTCTATAAGCCTAATAGATGCAAATGAATTGAATGAGAACAATATAATGTGCCTTTACGTGTTGAACCCATTCAATGGGGAACACTGAGCCTTAGTCAGACTTCAAAGTGATCTGCACAAGCAAATCTGCATGGGTCTGCAACCACAAAAACCAATAGCTCAGTTACTAAGGTTAAGAGCAACACACAGAAAAAAACACTAACAGCAGAGCTCTGTATTGTACAATGCCAGGCTCCAAGAGTTGTTAAGAATTTTATGTATATATATAATGATAATGGTTGATTATTTATTTATATTTATACTGATTTAGTACTACATTATAATGCTCATTAATAAAGCTGCACAATAGGCCGGGAAACACACCACTGCATCTACTCTGATGTACAGTGTGGCTGTGATATACTTAAAAATACTTTGATGTGATGCGTTCTGCATTCTTTTATGTTTACATTTACAGCATTTAGCAGACGCCCTTATCTAGAGCGACTTACAATTGATACAGTCTTACAATCCAAGCAATTGTGGGTTAAGGGCCTTGCTTAAGGACCCAACAGTGGCAGCCTGGCACAGGTAGGATTTGAACTCTGGACCTTGTGGTCCATAGTCCAGTACCTTACCCACTAGGCTACCACAGTGTTAGAAGTGGGCGAGTGAACTTTTAATTGTAGATTAGTCAAGGCAGTCCCAAAGCTGGAATTACTTCAGTGTGTTCAATTCACAGCCTTTTGACAACTATTGTAATTATGAAGTAACATTTCACACAATTTTGGAGAATTAAAACAAAAGCAAGGTCTGCGTTACATACTCACAAACAAAACACAGGTGAAAATGCTTTCCCACTCTTACCACCACACTATAAACAGTCACAAAGTAAAAATGTTAACTTTGAAATAACAAAAATGGAAGGTTTTATATAGTAACCTTTTGGTTTATTAGCAAGTAGAAACGGTAAATTAAGACACAATCACAAATTGTATGTCAAAACAAAGACGGGTCATTTGTGTTTGTATTGATGCTGCATGTCATCTTGCACTGTGTCTGTACTGCCTTGGTTTCCCAACAGAAATTTGTTTTGCCACTTAAAAGCTAAATACTCTTGGTAAACAATTGTATGAAAGTATACTCATCAGAGGAAGCTGTAACTAAAACATCCGGCCTGATTAGCTGCCATATCCAACCCTGAATAAAGCATTGTTGCATGTTTGAATAAACGAAATTTTATAACGCGCAGACATATAAAAGGCTGTGGGCTGGCCAAATTTAATCGTCTTTCTAGCTAAAATCCACGTTGCTTTACACGGTCATGATGTACTGCTCAACATCCAGGCCTACTTCCCGTGGCGCACCACGGCCTTGCTTACCGCTGTCTCCGATGATGAGCAGCTTAAAGAGGTAATCGTAATCTCTGGCCATGCCGCTAATATCGGCTAAACTCGCCGCTCCTGCGCTGCTGCTCTGCGCCTCCTCTCCCGGGTCATCAGCCGAAGTGCGAAGCGCGCTGCTTCTTTTGGCAGATGTCCCGCCGGTATGAAACTAAAAGTGTAGTCTATTTTTTCAACAAAAAACGTAGGAGTTTGTTCACCAGTGTTGCGCTACTCACAGGGCGGAACACGGCTTCCGCTTCAGCTGGAAGTTAAGCTAAAGCTACTGCTACTCAATCTGAGTTCCCTGCCCGATCTTCACCGCGCATGCTCAATCACTCTCCACAACCATAAGACAACTGTTTACGAGAGCCGCCCTATCCGAACGGCCCCCCCGCATTCATGCAGAAGAACATAAGAACAGTAAAGCCGAGGTGACGCTAGACTTTCGTCAGTGAAATCACACTCATATTTTTTTCTAATTGTACCGCGGACATAACGTTTTAGCTGCCAAACAGGAAATACGAATTACGCGTTGCTTAAAGTAACGTCAACTGTGTGCAAGAGATTAGCTTACCTAAACATCATCACAAGAGTCAAAGTCTGGCAAAATGCTGAACACTGACGAGACAGCGGCATGTGCTAAGTGGCAAAGCTGTACAGAACAAATATCTGCTAGCTGGCTACAAGAAACCTCTGAAGGGTGTGATAGTTGAAACTGGGCATGTGGGTCTGTAGCCTACTGACATCTCAAATATTATGTTTCATTAAAAAAAAAAGAAAGAAAGAAAAAAGAAAATTTTGAGCAATGCAACATTCTTTATGTCCACTGTCCATTGTTTAGTAACTGACCAGTAATGTTACAGTTATCCATAGCTCAGATGTCAGTGACAATAACTTCTGAACAAAAGCAGCCTGCACAACTAACATCCTGTGCTACCAAATAAGAAATAAAAAACACAGCAAAATTCAACATGAACAGAATAACCAACAAAAGATAGGATTTGCAACATCACTGAATGCCCTGCCATGGTTTAAATATGCAAAACCTAGTTTTCATGGTATTAACAGATAACCATTGATCTTTTTTCACTGTATTTACAGTGGTGTGAAAAAGTGTTTGCCCCCTTTCTAATACCCTATACATTTACATGTTTGTCATGCTTAAGTGTTTCGGAACATCAAACCAATTTAAATATTAGTCAAAGACAGCACAAGTAAACACAAAATGCAGTTTTTAAATGAAAGTGTTTATTTTTAAGTGAGAAAAAAAAATCCAAACCTACATGGCCCTGTGTGAAAAAGTGATTGCCCCCTAAACCTAAAAACTGTTTGGGCCAGCCTTAGCTGCAACAACTGCAGCCAAGCATTTGTGATAGCTTGCAGTGAGTCTTTGACAGCGTTGTGGAGGAATTCTGGCCCACTCATCTTTGTAGAATTGTTGTAATTCAGCCACACTGGAGGGTTTTCGAGCATGAACTAGTGATATGTCGGTCGCGACCAATCCGGCTCTGAGAGTCGGCTTTTTGAAATGAACGACGGGAGCCGGTTCCTGATCGGGAGCCGTTTGGGAGCCGACTGGGAGCCGTTTGAGAGCGCAGAGAGAGAGAGAAGCAGAGAGAGAGAGAAGCAGAGAGAGAGAGAAGCAGAGAGAGAGAGAGAGAGAGAGAGAGAGAGAGAGAGAGAGAGAGAGAGATGTAAACCAAAAGAAAAATAAAATCTTTGCTTGTTTTATAGATTTTCAAAAAGCATTTGACTCCATTTGGCACCAAGGCTTATTTTATAAAGTTTTAAAAAGTGGTGTAGGAGGTAAAACATATGACATCATAAAATCCATGTACACAAACAACAAATGTGGCATAAAAATTGGCAACAAAAGGACCAACTTCATCTCTCAGGAGCGTGAAGTGAGCTTAAGTCCAACACTATTTAACATTTACATTAACGAACTGGCCTCCATGTTGGAGCGTTCTGCAGCCCCCGGTCTCACCCTGCACGACTCTGAGATCAAGTTCCTGCTGTATGCAGATGACCTGGTCCTGCTGTCCCCCACTGCACAGGGTCTACAGCAGAACCTGGACCCACTGCAGCAGTTCTGTCAGACCTGGGCCCTGACAGTCAACCTGAAAAAGACCAAAACAATCATATTCCAGAAAAGAGACAGATCTCAGGGAAACACACCTTTCACCTTAGGAGCACACACAATAGAAAACTGCAAAGAGTATAACTATTTAGGACTAAAAATTAATTCCAAAGGAAACTTCAATTCAGCTGTAAACGAACTGACAGAGAAAGCACGCAGGGCATTCTACTCAATAAAACGCCAGATCCCCGTACAAATACCAGTTTCAGTTCGGCTTAAATTATATGAATCTGTAATAGAACCCCATTATTCTGTACGGGAGTGAGGTGTGGGGACCTCTCACCAACCAAAACTTTAATAATAGGATAAACACACCCAGCCGAAATTACTCACACTGAATTCTGCAAAATAATTCTAGAAGTTCACAAAAATACGACACATAACGCATGTAGAGCAGAATTGGGCAGATTTCCTCTACTACTGAAAATCCAAAAAAGATCCATCAAATACTGGCTACATGTAAAAAGCAGCGACCCAGAGTCTTACCATTTTAAAGAGCTGAGCAAAGTGACAAGTCCCCTCATAGAGCTGGTCCTGAACCTCAACCCTCAACCCCACAATAACCTTATACTAACCCACACTAACACCACACCACTTCAGGACCAGCCGAAGCCCACATCAATCAGAGTAAACCAAATTATAACACAACAAAAACAAAACTACATCACTCATTGGAAGAAAGAAACTGCAGCACAGAGTAAGATGCAGTGCTATCTGGCCCTAAATCGACAGTACACTGTAGCAGAGTACCTGAGCACAGTGACTGATCAGAGACACAGAACCATGCTGACGAGGTACAGACTCAGTGCTCACAAACTGAACATCGAGACAGGCAGATACAAGAAGTCCTGGCTTCCCCCAGAGCAGAGAATGTGCACACACTGCAGCAGTAAGAGGGTGGAAACAGAGCTGCACTTCCTAACAGAGTGCACCAGATACAGCTCTGTACGGGAGAAATACTTTCAGAAATTCCAAAACATTCACCCCCAGTTTTGCTCCCTAACCAGCTCTGAGAAACTAAACTTCCTATTAGGAGAGCAGATGGAGAGCGGCAGCCTCGCTGGACAGTACATATCAGCCTGCCATGATCTGAGGGACAGTGAGTGATGCACCCGAACACACACACACACACACACACACACACACACACACACACACACACACACACACACACACACACACACAAAATAAGGCATCTTGCTTAAACTCTAAAAATGTTATTTATTTTATTTTATTTTATTTAATTAAAAATTTTTTTTTTTTCGTCCTTTGTTTAGTGTTTTCTACGATTCTGTACATTTTTGTCCGTTTGATTCTTTCTTACTTATTATTTGTGATACGTATAAAACAATGTCTTTTCAATGCTTTGGCAATATCGTACCCACTGTGACAGTCATGCCAATAAAGCTCATTGAATTGAATTGAGAGAGACAGAGAGAGAGACAGAGAGAGAGGCAGAGAGAGAGAGAGAGAGAGAGAGAGAGAATAAATTAAGCTACAAACAATCTAAAGAGCCACTAGGGAGCCGCAAGAGCCGGCTCTTTTTAGTGAGCCGAGCCATAAGAGCCGGCTCCCTGAAAAGAGCCGGAATTCCCATCACTAGCATGAACGGTCTTTTTAAGGTCATGCCACAGCATCTCAACAGGATTCTGGTCAGGACTTTCTCGAATTTCTTTGGATCTCGGCATGATATGTAGCTTTTAAGGATCTTTTGGTGTACTTCACTTTGTCAGACAGGTCCTATTTAAGTGATGTCCTGATTGAGAACAGGTGTGGCAATAATCAGGCCTGTGTGTGAACTCAGGTGTGATAAACCATAGTTAAGTTATGTTTTAACAAGGGGGGTGGACAATCAATTTTTCACACAGGGCCATGTAGGTTTGGATTTTTTTCTTCCTTAATAATAAACACCTTCATTTAGAAACTGTATTTTGTGTTTACTTGTGTTGTCTTTTACTATTATTTAAATTGGTTTGATGTTCCAGAACACTCAAGTGTGACAAACATGCAAAAAAAAATAGGAAATTAGGAAGGGACAAACACTTCTTCACAACACTGTATGTATACTCACCAGCCTCTTTATTAGGTACTTTTACTAGATTACCTTTATTAAGTAGCTTTTGCCTTCAGAACGTCTTCATGGCATAGATTCAACAAGGTGCTGGAAACATTCCACAGAGATTTCATATTGATATGATAGCATCATACACTTACTGCAAATTTGTCTGTATTTCCATGATGTAAATTTCCTGTTCCACCACATCCGAAAAAAGCTCTATTAGATTGAGATATGGTGCATGTGGAGGCCATTTGATTACAGTGCCATGAACTCACTGCTGTGTTCAGGAACCAGTTTGAGAAGATTTAAGCTTTGTGATATGGTGCGTTGAAAGTAGCCATCAGAAGACGAGTGCACCGTTATCATGAAGGATGGACATGGTCAACAACAATACGCAGGTAGGCTGTGGTGTTTAAAGGATGTTCAGTTGGTATTAAAGTGCCCAAAGTACAGTGGGGCAAAAAAGTATTTAGTCAGTCACTGATTGTGCAAGTTCTCCTACTTAGAAAGATGAGAGAGGTCTGTAATTTTCATCATAGGTACACTTCAACTATGAGAGACAAAATGAGAAAAAAAATCACATTGTAGGATTTTTAAAGAGTTTAACTGTAAATGATGGTGAAAAATAAGTATTTGGTCACCCACAAACAACTGTAAAACCTGCAGCAGGCTGGGAAGAGTGAATCTACAATAGGCAAGCAGGTTGGTGTGAATAAATCAACTGTTGGAGCAATTGTAAGACATACAAGACCATTGATAATCTCCCTTGATCTGGGGCTCCACGCAAGATCTCATCCCGTGGGGTCAAAATGATCATGAGAACGGTGAGCAAAAATCCCATAACTACACGGAGGGACCTGATGAATGACCTGCAGAGAGCTGGGACCAACGTAACAAGGCTACCATCAGTAACACACTATGCCGAGACAGACTCAGATCCTGCAGTGCCAGGCGTCCCCCCGCTTAAGCCAGTAAATGTCCAGGCCCATCTGAAGTTTGCCAGTGAGCGTATGGATGGTCCAGAAGAGGATTGGGAGAATATAATGTGGTCAGATGAAACCAAAATAGAACTTTTTGGTAAAAACTCAACTGGAGGAAAAAGGATGCTGAGTCGCATCCTAAGAACACCATACCTACTGTGAAGCATGGGGGTGGAAACATCATGCTTTGGGGCGGTTTATCTGCAAAGGGGACAGGACAACTGATCCATGTTAAGGGAAGAATGAACGGGGCCATGTATCGTGAGAATTTAAGCCAAAACCTCCTTCCCTCAGTGAGAGCATTGAAGATGGAACGTGGCTGGGTCTTCCAGCATGACAGTGATCCCAAACACAACGCTCGGGCAACAAAGGAGTGACTCCATAAAAAGCATTTCAAGGTTTTGGAGTGGCCTAACCAGTCTCCAGACCTCATCCCCATAGAAAATGTGTGGAGGGAGTTGAAAGTCTGTGTTGCCCCAAAATTTCTAGAGGACATCTGCATGGAGGAATGGGCCAAAATACCAGCTACAGTGTGTGCAAACCTGGTGAAGACTTACAGGAAATGTTTGACCTCTGTTATTGATAACAAAGGTTATGTTACAAAGTACAGTAAGTCCTCGACTTACGACGCAGATCCGTTCGTAGGTGGCGTCGTAAACCAATTTTCGGTGTAAGTCGGAACATACGTACATAGTGTACGTAAATAACATACTGTAAGCACTTATCCTATCCTAACACCTATCCTAACACAGTAATTATCAAAAAACGAGCCGCGTAACCGTGTATTCTTCCGCCGCGCACACCAAACACAAAGTTCGCGTTATGACGTTTACGACGCAAAACCACTTAAGTGCGAAACAAGGCTTTATACAGTAAATGGGAGATGCGTCGTAACCACAAAACGTCGTAACTCGAGACCGTCGTAACCCGAGGACTACCTGTATTGAGTTGAACCAAATTTATTGACCAAATACTTATTTTCCACCATAATTTACAATTAAATTCTTTAAAAATCCTACAATGTGATTTTCTGGATTTTGTTTCTCATTTTGTCTCTCATAGTTGAAGTGTAACTATGATGAAAATTACAGACCTTTCTCATTTTTCTAAGTAGGAGAACTTGCACAATCAGTGGCTGACTAAATATTTTTTATAGCCCACTATATGTCAAGAAAATATCCCTCACATTATTAGACCACCATAACAAGTCTGAACCACTGATACATGGCAGGAAGGATCCATGATTTCATGTTGTTTACATCAAATTCTAGCCCTATCACCCAAATGTCACAGTAGAATTAAAAACACCACACCAGGCACTGTTCTTTTATTGTCCAATCTTGGTGAGCCCATGCAAATGTGGCCTTAGTTGTCTGTTCTTAACTCATCTACTTCAGGTTTCAACACATGCATTCAGAGATGATCTTCTGCATACCTCAGTTGTAACGAGTGGTTATTTGTTAATCAGTGTGTTCATTCTCTGACTTCTGGCATCAGTAAGGCACTTTCACCTAGCAGACTGCTGCTCAGATTTTTTCCCTTTTTCAGACCATTCTCTGAAAAACCCTAGAGATGGCTATGCGTGAAAATCCCAGTAGATCAGCAGTTTCTGAAATACTAAGACAAGCTCTTTTAGCACCACGAACCAAGTCACTTAAATCAACTTCTTTCGCCATTTGGATGCTTTGAACTTCAGTAGGTCGTCTTGACTACGTCTACATACCTAAATGCAAAGGGTCAAGTGATTGGCTGATTAGATATTTGCATTAAAGGACATTTGAACAGGAGAACTTTAAAATGTGGTCGGTGAGTGTATTTTAGATATACAGTAGGGTAAAAAGTATTTAGTCAGCCACTGATTGTGGAAGTTCTCCTACTTAGAAAGATGAGAGAGGTCTGTAATTTTCATCATAGGTAGACTTCAACCATGAGAGACAAAATGAAAAAAAAATCCAGGACATCACAATGAAGGAATTTTAAAGAATTTAATTGTAAATCATGGTGGAAAATAAGTATTTGGTCACCCACAAGCAAGATTTATGGCTCTCACAGACATGTAACTTCTTCTTTAAGAAGCTCTTCTGTCCTCCACTCATTATCTGTATTAATGGGACTTGTTTGACCTCGTTATCTGTATAATAGAAACCTGTCCACAGCCTCAAACAGTCAGACTCCAAACTCAACCATGGCCAAGACCAAAGAGCTGTCAAAGGACACCAGGAAGAAAATTGTAAACCTGCACCAGGCTGGGAAGAGTGAATCTACAATAGACAAGCAGGTTGGTGTGAATAAATCAACTGTGGGAGCAATTGTAAGACATACAAGACCATTGATAATCTCCCTCGATCTGGGGCTGCACGCAAGATCTCATCCCATGGGGTCAAAATGATCATGAGAACGCTGAGCAAAAATCCCAGAACTACATGGAGGGACCTGATGAATGACCTGCAGAGAGCTGGGACCAAAGTAACAATTCTACCATCAGTAACACACTATGCCGAGAGGGACTCAGATCCTGCAGTGCCAGGACTGTCCCCCCGCTTAAGCCAGTACATGTCCAGGCTCGTCTGAAGTTTGGCAGAGAGCATATGGATTATCCAGAATAAGATTGGGAGAATATCATATGATCAGATGAAACCAAAATAGAACTTTTTGGTAAAAACTCAACTCGCCATGTTTGGAGGAAAAATAATTCTTGCGCCATACCTACTGTGAAGCATGGGGGTGGAAACCTCATACTTTGGGGCTGTTTTTCTGCAAAGGGGACAGGACGACTGATCCATGTTAAGGGAAGAATGAACGGCGCCATGTATCGTGAGAATTTAAGATTTTAAGCCAAAACCTCCTTCCCTCACTGAGAGTATTGAAGATGGAATGTGGCTGGGTCTTCCAGCATGACAATGATCCCAAACACACTGCTCGGGCACCAAATGCTCTGTAAAAAGCATTTCAAGGTCCTGGAGTGGCCTAGCCAGTCTCCAGACGTCAACCTCATAGAAAATTTGTGGAGGGAGTTGAAAGTCCGTGTTGCCCCAAAACATCATCCCTCTAGAGGACATCTGCATGGAGGAATGGGCCAAAATACCAGCTACAGTGTGTGCAAACCTGGTGAAGACTTACAGGAAACGTTTGACCTCTGTCATTGGCAACAAAGGTTATGTTACAAAGTGAACCTTTGTTATTGACCAAATACTTATTTTCCACCATAATTTACAATTAAATTATTTTAAAATCCTACAATATGATTACCTGGATTTTGTTTTCTCATTTTGTCTCTGATAGTTGAAGTGTACCTATGATGAAAATTACAGACCTCTCTCATCTTTCTAAGTAGGAGAACTTGCACAATCAGTAACTTGCTATATACTTTTTTGCCCCACTGTAATTACTAGTGCATCAGGGACCGAGTATATAGGTCGAAAATCGACTGTAGTCATTGGCCGTTTCTCAATATGCATGCTTGTCTGTGCTTGTGTCGTCGTGTACTTGTGAAACGTCATCAGTCGCAGCCCAAGCACTGTTGCATTTCTAAATTCGCATCTAACCAAGTACGCGCCAAATCCCCGGATGTGTTCTCGATCCGGCCATATTACTGAGAATGCATCAGAGCAGACTTGTGCGGTCTTGAACAGCGAAATATGTCACTATGCATTGCCAGCTCGGTAATGGTGGATGAGAGGATTCCCAACTGGATGTCTAATGTCTAAAGTAATACTGTTATTGTGTCACGAAATGAAGTTATAAGAGTTTTTTAGGCGAGAATGTAGTTGTTTAAAATTCAACTATGCGGTCAGTTTGTCAGTGAAGATAAAGGTTACATTAAAAAAATGATCAGACGATTTCGGAATGTGACGTAAAGTTATTAAAATATTTATTATGCATTATATTTATTATTTGTTCCGCCTGTATTGTAAATATGAATTGTCTGATATAAATTGAACTTCAGAATTAAATTCCCTTGTAACATCAGACTTGTTTGGTGCTTGCTTATGTTTGGGAAGGTTTTTATTGATGCTTAAATGCGATCGGTCCGTTGTTACACGTAGATTAAACTATTCAAAGGACAGTAAAAGATCGGAGCACGTGTTCCACTCCTGACAGGCTTTATACAAGATGTTGTAGTATTTTATGTAGGTGTAAAAAGCAAACCGTGTTGTGTCCATACCCAAATATGCTGCTGTTCCAATTGCAGAATAGCCGAACTGCGTGCTCCATTCATCTGGAGAATGTACTCGCAATTACCCAGACAGCACACATACGTAGGTGAAACGTCTGTAAAGGATCGAACCGGAGAATGGTGATCGCGTTTTATTTTGAAACGTAGGATTTTAGTTGGGAGAACGAGGAATCGTCGCAGGGTTCAAAACGCATCTGCACAACGTTGAAAAATCGCGTTTCAGTCGTGGACAAGGATTCAGCTGCCTATTCACATTTTTATTATATTCTGTCTTTCAACAGAGTATTTCAACTTGAATAAGCTAGTCTACGGCTAGGCTGTCCGTGAAACCGACCCTGTAGATACAAAAGTATCCATGCACCTTTCATGAGTACAGTACACTCGGCTACTTCATTTGTTTAAAACGTTGGATGAGCATTATAACCAAGACTTTAATTTTGATAGCTTTTCATGACTTAGCGTGTAGTCTAAGGCACAACAGCTTATTTAGAATACAGAGACCATTTAAAAGTATTAATAAAAACATGGTTCTACAATGAGGAATAATAAACTCAGTACCATTTCACACTGTTCAAACACTTTCTGGGCCTCACCATCAACACTATATGCTGGTAAGATAAATATTACATAGACTGAGAAACCCTGAAAAACCAATTGTAGAGCCAGTTCATTGGTAAAAAAGTGACTTGGTCATTTTTTAAAAGTTCAACATACCTTAAATTTGTAGAAAGCTACTTCCTGGAAATATAACCAGCTGGTAATAGTCCACAGCTTCCAACAATTAATGGAGATATATTCCAAAGATCATCACACAATGAGCTTGACACCAAGTTTTAATAAACCTTACACAACTCACTCCATACTAATAAAATCTCATTGTTTGTGTGTGTGTGGAGGGGGGCTGCCTAACTGCATTCAGATTAAAAATGAGAAAAACTCAAATCATTTTTGAAGAACCTGGAGCCTGATCTGCCAGTTACTTGCTGGAATTTGAAATCTTAAATGGTGTAGCACATCTGAAATTGCCAGAATGTTCACTGCAGTCCCATTTAAAGTGGACAGGAAACTTCCAACAACTTCCTGTTAAACATAGAATGGCCTCCAGCATGCTTTTAAGAACTACAAATAAGACCCACAATTCATTTGTATTTACCAGACATAATTTAGATGTTTAATTGATATTTATGATAATCATACCAATAATACATGACATATTTCCATTCATCTAAAAGTAAATCAGTTGCAAAGAATTCTGCATCTCCACTCAAAAGAGGGTCATGGCACAGTGTTAGCGCAGTCGACTCATAGCTCCAGCGTCCCCAGTTCAATCCTGACCATGGGCTCCACCTGTAGGATTTTGCATGTCCTTCCCGTCTCTGTGTGGGTTTACTCCGGGTGCTACTCCCATAGTGTAAAAGGCAAACATTAGCTCAATTGATTACACTAAATTGGCCCAGTGTGAGTGTGTTTGACTAATTTCGATCTAACCGTGTTTCTGACATTAATTAAACAAACACTCAAAAGAGGAACTCATCCTGCTCTGGTAAACACCAGATAACTTAACATTATCATAAATACAAAAAAATATAATGAAAATCTGCTTTATAAATACACAACAGTGAATTTAAAAAATATTTGGTTGTCCAGTGCAGACCAATGAATATTTGATTTCTGTTTGTTCATTTAACGTCACTTTCAGCATCAATGACTACTTACAATAGACACAAGGCTAAGTCAATACTCTAGTCAGACACACTAATCCTGGGCCAATTTAGAGCATCCAATTAACCTAATGCATGTCTCTGGGCTATGGGAGGAAACCAGAGTACCTGGAGTAAGACTCAGGCAGGACATGCAAACCCCACACGGACGGGGTCCAAGGTCAGGACCAAACAGGGGACCTCTGGAGCTGTGAGACAACAGCGCCAACTGCTTACGCCACCGAGCTGCCCTACTGATTGTTGTACAGAAGCTAATATAGGGTTATGTAAAAAGAATGCTGTTAGTTCCAGTTAGAGTCGGTGCAACATCAGATCCTAGCAGAAATAACAACTGTTTGCTACTGTCTATGACATATAGCCAAGGCTTTCAATTTCATCAGTGTGATTGGTGCATGCAGGTGGGGCTATCTGGCACAGCAGGATGCATGTAAGTGGCTCTGTGGTGATCAAACTAGTTCAGAGGGCAGACCAACCTGGACACTTCATTGAGGTCTGTCTTACATCGGTATCAAACCAGGCAGGAGAGGTTGTTGTTCATCTACAGCAAAGAAACACACAAAGTTGGTGCTATCTGGAGTACATTGGATGAATAAAGATTAAAACTACAGAACGTCCGAGTTAAAGCAAGACCCAGAAGAAAACAATACATTAGTGCTTCACCGCCACTAGGGCTGCAACAACGACTCGATAAAATCAACAATAATCGATTATTAAAAGTGTTGGCAACGAATTTCATTATTGATTCGTTGTGCCGCATGATTTATGTGTCCCTCCCCTTGTCATAAAAGCTTACATTACTTGCAGCATTTCGTCAATGCTGGAAAAAAAATACGAGTGAGTTGATCGGAGCGAGGTGGAGCTGGTGGGGAGGCTTAACATTCAAAATAACTTAGCATTAAGAATGAAATAAATTCTACAAATGAAACATGGCCGACGCAGAGAAGAAGGTTCGGCTTAAGTCCTCAAAAGTGTCGGAGCACTTCATGCTTCACACAACTAAACAATGTGTAACATGCAAGCTTTGCAAAAGTGATCTGACCTGGCACGGGAGCACCACGGTGCTGATACAGCCCTCGAAACAGAAACATGTTGGGAATCACCGATGAGGATGAAGGGAGCTCAACAACAGTGCAAGTTATCACAATATCCCGAGTTTGTTCCATTTTGAAGTGAGGAAACGTAACGGTGCACTCACACTATACATAGCACGGTTGATGCTGTTTTTTGCTTGTTAGCTGGATAATGACAGTGATGGAGTTAACAGAGGCAGATATCCTATATTGGCCAAGCTAGCCAAGTCCTATTTATGCATTCCTGGTACTTCAACACTGTCTGAGCGTTTATTTTCAGGAAATATAGTCTCTAAAAAGAGAGTCAGCTTTAGCCAGGAGCATGTTGACATGCTAACATTTTTGCATTGCAATGCAATGTTCCTAAAGAAAGGGAGTGAATGAGTTTGTATGTAGTGTTTGCATCAGAGATATGTTATTTTAATTTATTAATAAATTTAATTTATTTTTATTCAATTATTGTAAGCACTTATTTGCTCTGTTATTCAATGTTATATTTCTGAATAAAGACATGGAAATGTTTTTTTTAACCCGATTGATCAATTAATCGAAAAAATAATCGATTATTAAAATGATCTTAGTTGCAGCCCTAACCGCCACCAACATCTGAGTTTATCTTAATTTTGTCCATGAATCCTAGTTCTGTGCCTTTTATTTAATGGGAAACCAATTACCAAAATCTTGACTGAAAATAGATTTATGGGAAAATTTTAAAAGTACTAAATATTTCAATTGTTGAAATCTAAGTCAG
This sequence comes from Ancistrus triradiatus, assembly GCA_025084515.1. Lineage (NCBI taxonomy): Eukaryota > Metazoa > Chordata > Actinopteri > Siluriformes > Loricariidae > Ancistrus > Ancistrus triradiatus. Next base: position 56,308 of record JAJAGP010003667.1, read on the forward strand.
AGTCAGGTTGTGAGAAAAGTTATAGGGAAACTAACACTCAAACTTTCAGAGTAAAAGTTTTATATAAATCAACTTCAGTAACCTACTGAACCCAATCTGCGATCTGATAAATGATGGTTGACATTTTGTAGCTGTTACAAAATACATAAACTACAGCAAAATGCAGGTTATACTTTTCATTGAACTGAAACAGCAAGGATGTCCTGGGATCAATCCTCAGGTGGAGTTGTCTGGGTCCTCCTCATATCTATGTGGGTTTTCTCTGGGTACTCCGGTTCCCTCCCATAGTCCAAAGACATGCGTGTTAGGCCAACTGGTGTCTCTTACGTGTGCGAGTACGCATGCCCTATGATGGATTTGTGCCCTGTCTACGGTGGCCCTACCTTGCGCCCTGTGCCACTGGCTAGGCATCGGCTTTCCCATGACCATAATCAGGATTAAGTGAATAAGAAAATGAACGAATTAATTAAAACTAATAAAAGTTTGCCATAGCACATGGCACAATGTACACATGGAAGCCTTGCTAAAGCATTCCCAGCTACCTACTCTAGAGTGAGAAAACTGCAATTTGTGGTTTCCAATTAACAAGTTATTTCGGCGCTTGTCAGGTCTTACCTCAAGATGTCTAAGCCAGGTTCATGTTAGTTTGCTGTGTAGACCTTAAACAAACAAAAAAAATGTGATAGTGAGAGGTCTGAACATTTAAAACAAACAATGAATGGATTCATCAAAAATAATCCATTCAAAGAAACAAAAAACATATAGAAAAAACTGGAAAATCAAAATCTTGGTGAGGTACCCTATGGGTTCTGAATCTGGAGTGGAGCAGATCTCCAGGAGATGGAAGTATATTCAAAATTCACATGACTGAAAAGGTAAGACATTTCAATACACGCAACTGTGATGTGACTCACCTACACAGACTGCGTAGACCAATTGTCTATAATACCTTTACATCATTTTAGAAATGCTGCAACTGAAATATTACAAATAATATTTAATATACCACAGTTACTTTCGACCCAGCAATCTAACTGGCTGAGAAATGTTCTACGAGTGACAATATTGAATGACAATGGCACTCTGACCGAATCTCTTCCGGTATTACTCCACCACATACACATAATATTATAACCTAATAACAACGCCAGCCATAACAAATATATATTTTCTGTGAATATATGTTTGAAATGGTCTATAAAAAAACCTGCTTTAGAGTTAGGAACACTCGATTTATATGGACACAGAAATACAGGAACAAATAATTAATTGTAGAAATACAGAAATAAATGTAGAATCACATCAATTAATGTAGAATTACAGAAATAGATAAAAGAAACACAGAAGTATTGGATAAATAAATAAATTAAAATGTAGAAATAAATTTTAATAAGCCCTTTCATGACAAAAACACATTTATATGTTAAACAATTTTTGTACATTTATTTATTTCGCTTTCATTTTTCATCCATACATCACGTGGGTTCTATAGAATAACTCAAAGCAAACGTCACTCTGGTTGAATACCTCATGCTGCCTTCAAGTGGTGTCGGAAATATCGTATTTATGAAATGAGATCACATAAACGTCACCGCAATATCGTATTTACCAGTGGGAAACTCGGATTTTTCGATAAGCCCCGACTTTCCGAGTTGGGGGCGTGTCAGTAACGAAGCGCCATGACGGCTGCCGGCATGGATGCTGCTACTACAGTAAACGTAAAGTTTTTACTTTACTAACAGTAGTTTTGCATGTTAACTGTACAGTTTAAGCTAGTGTACATTTTGTCCAACTTGCACTAATGTTAATGAGGAATTACAACAAAATAATATTATATAAAATATTACTCATCTAATTTGTGTCCTGTTCGCTTCATTCTCTTCAAGTAAGGCTAAATAAACTTGCTGGTTTTGCCTATACAAAAATAGAAGTAGTACATGTCGTAAGTACCACCTCCGAACTCGGAAGTAGGAACTTCCGAGGACGACTTGAAGACAGCATCACTCTTTCCACAGCAGCTGCAGTTGCTTTCTGAGGTAACTTCTGAGGTACCTGACTCAGAGGTAACTTTTGAATAGTTTAAACATTTACAATAAGTTTAAACTGACAGTAAATTCGTTTCACTACATTGACATTTAATTACATAGAATCGGTTAATTTAATTGTAACTGCTAATTTAATTGTCAATAAACTAGGTTTAGCGCAAGGTCAGCCAGATAGCTAGTGTCCGATACACTGATGAACAGAGCGCTTAGTATATAAAAAAAATACAAGTACAATAATTGGGATAATTTGCGTATATATGTGTGGTAAGTAAAGTGTATGTTAGGTTAACTAAGGTTTTCGTGATGAGTTTGCGATCCTCTGGTAACCGGCATTAACGCAGCTACTGTTGGGAGATTAGCAGCAGCTTGGTTGTATCCATGGTAACGCCATAAAGCCATGAGCCACGGACGTCCTTCATCGTACACTAACCAGACACTCCGGGTTTCAGGGGAAACTGATTGTTGGGTTATCAAAGGGCCACTAATGAAATAAAACTAAGTATGTTTTTATTCGCCTGGTGGTAGAACAAAATGTTCCATTACACCTTAAATGAAGCTCTAATCACTCATTCATGTTCACACTCGCTTGTTCAGGGCTGAGGGGAGCCGGTGTTACACCGTATTCTGTGACCACCGTATTTTGTGACCATAGAGAGCGCATTATCTCCGTTAACGTTCTTGAGCGCGCGCGCGCTCGGTTCTTGTTCACGCGCACTCCGCGCGCGTTGTGCGCAGAGTACGTAGGCTACACCGAAACGCTTTAGTTCTACCTCGACGCGACTTGTTTTCTCGTTTTGAAACGGTCTGAGGTTAAGAAATGAGTTTATGTGCATCTTATGCTGTTTACTTATGCTGTTTATCTGTTTACTACATAAAATAAACTCTACATGAATGTTTCGTTGAGATTATTCTACATACTTAAAAATCAAATAATAAAAAAATGACAATCATCTTTAATTTAAATAGCAGAAACTTTCACACAGCAGCAGTTCAAAGTAAGGACATAAAATGGCACCCATACAATAAATAAAAGAATAAATGGCAAAACCAAATTAAGAGGTTTTCAGAAACACAATTTAAAGAACCCAACAATGGGGTAATAACATTATCTTATAAGTTACTTGAAATTAAAAATAAAGGCAATGTGAAAACTTGTTCATCAAATTAGATGGTTAAAAAACAGTTTTTAAATTACAGGTATGATTGAAGTATGGTGTTATTTGATGCCTCTTCGGGCTTTCGTGAAAAACGAGCAGTCCTTCCTGTTTCATGAGGAAGAACGGAAAATATATCTGCTAATATGAGTCATCAGTCCAAAAAGCTATCAGTTATGACAGCTACAAACAGAATGTGTTACACCATTGCATCTACACCAAAAAATGAGAAAGATATTGCCATGTAGGTCACCAATTCTGACGACCTCCATCAGAATATGTGACTCCACTGTCTCTCAGCAATAAACAGTACAGCTTCAACTAAATCTTTTTAGGTGACTTACCAACACTTCTTCTTCCCAGTAGAAACTGTATTTCATGACTAGAATGATCTAAACTGGTGTGTTATGTGGGTCACCGATTCTGACGACCTCCATCAGAATATGTGACTCCACTGTCTCTCAGTACTTGTATCATCATTACATTCACAAGTTTCTTTTGATCACAACAACTACATCTTGTTGCGCTATGTTTTTGTGTGTGTCAATGAGTATAATTGGAATTTGGGTAAAATGTTGGGAGTACACATAGAATAAAACAAATGTTCATTTTACTCAAACACCTACCTAAAACATAGTAAAATTATAGACCACTTTACAGTAGTCTGTTCTTTTTTACAGTGCTGTGTCTGTGTCATGTTAAAGAAATAAAGTGGCATTGATTTCTATTTCACCTATCAGTTTGTGGGTTGAGGCATCACTATTCTTAAGTTCAGTTTACTCCTAGAATAAACGGACTGTTTATGTTGATGGACAGGACCACCCCTCCCCCATCATTCCCTGTAAGTTTTGGTAGATTGACTGTACTGAAAAACATTGAAGCTAGCTATAGCAGCTGTGAATATTGGCCAGTGTTATTTTGAAATTAACCATTCGATATTACGAGCAGTTTGTTCGGTATGGATCCTAAAGAATTTACAGAAATTAGGGACTTTCTTATCAAAGGTAAATACCCTGAAGACTTTGACAAGCACCAACGGTACACACTATGACGGAGAGCATCTAATTACTGCATTGAAGGTAATTATGAAGCATTGACATTAAACCTGAATTGATGACAAAGCTGTTAATCACATTTTAATACGCTAATTATTAATGTGTAGCATAATGTTGACAATATCAGGGTAAATCGTAATATACTGGCTTGTTTTACGATACCCAACATCATTAACATTGCTGTTTATTTGTAGATGACGAACTGTTCTACATACGACATGATGCGCTGTTTGTCGAGTTCCATAGCAGTGATATTGGCGCTCACTCTGGGCAGATCAAAACTAGAGATGCCATTTCCAAATGATTTTATTGGCCTGGGATGTCTGAAGATATTGAAAAATGGGCATGTTTTTCAGTTTTTTAAACCTCTACTTTGAATATCTACTCTGGTCTAGCTGATGAACTTTGAAGTATTATTAATCTGTTTTACTTTAGGTGTCATAGTGCACAGTGTGCTAGAAGAATAAAAGGGATTTAAAGGTCAGCATGGAATACAAGCCAATCAAGGTATGCATTGGCTTTTTGTACTACACTCATTGCCAAAAAAAATAAAGCACCCAGATAGAAATGTTGGATTGCTGCGAAACTCGGCATGCAGTTCTGTCTCAGCTATATATGTAGATGGTTACAAGTGTGGTCTGAGTAGACACTGGGTCTTGCCAGAGGAGGGTGTAAAACTGCTTCCCGTATAGTGCTACTCTACAAAAGGTCAGAGGCTACTTTTTGGTAATGTACCTCTTGGTGAAAGCTCATTTCCTGATGGACATGCTGAGTTGTTAGCATCCCTCATATCACTACTAGGGCTGACCAACTGTCTCCCCAGATCATCACACCAGCAGTTGGGGCAGCGTGTCGCTCCACAACGAAGGCAGGATTGAAGCACTCACCACGAGGCCTCCATACTCAACCCGAACCATCATCAGATCCCAAATGGAACCTGGATTCATCACTAAAGACGATACGGTTCCATTCCATAGTATTTCAGATTTCTTGTTCATGACACAATTGCACACAAAGGTGACGGTGGCTAGGTGTCAATGGAAGTGCACGTATTGGGCACCATGACAACAAATGTCCTTCTGCTAACCACCTGGAAATGGTCCAGGCAGAAACAGGGGTGTGTAGTGAAGGTGCCATCTGTGTCTAGATGTCGGTGGATCAAACAAACTTCTATACTGGTGGTCTGTCTGGACCAGAGATGGTTCTCGGTGTGTGTGACCCTCACGGAACCACTGCTCCCAACACCTCTTAACAGCTACGTCAGAACAGCCCAGATGGAGGCAATTCATCAAAACAACCATCCTGGTTCTCTCAGTCCAATGATGCTCCCCCTTTCAAAGTCTGTAAACTGAATAAATTGTCTTTGAGCATCATAAAGGCATGTCTAACAGTCAACAATCTCTCACCAAGAGGTACACTGCCCATAAGTAGCTTCTGAGAGTCTTTTCATAGGACAGCAGGGGAAGCACTTTCTGGCTAAAGTTTTTGCATTTGGGAATATTATTTTCATCGTTATTTACAAATGATAACATATCTGTACAGGTACAATTTCCACCGTCTACATTTGATTCAGCTCATTATCAAGACCATTGTTCAGCTAGAACAGTTGTTTTGGGGTTAGGGCACAGTTGAGAAGTTAGAAATTTTCATCTTGGTGATGGTTTCTTCTCTTTGTTGATCTTTCTTCACTCTCAGTCAGCTCTGCACCTGACTCTATACCCTTTATAAAAAATAAATATCCGTTAGCAGGCCAGTTAAAAACATCAGAGCAACTCATAGCCTACAAAACATGACTTTTGTTATTATATATTATGATGCTATTTATTATTTATATAAAAGTATTTATTTGAAATAGTTATATCTGTTTTTGTCTACTTTAACAGACCAAGGTTCCATTTGAATTGGTTGGGATTGATCTTATTGGCAAGCTTGTGAAAACAGACCAAAACCACCAGTACATATGTGTCATTATCGACTATTGTACCAGGTGGGCCCAGGCATATGTACTGAAATCTAAATCTGCAGCAGAGGTCACACAGACTATTTTAAAATTTGTGTACCAGTTTGAAGTGCCAAAACGTATTCTGACTGATCAAGGAAGAGCTGTCAATGCTGTAAGTACTTTCATTCCCATATAATGTGTATGTGTTTATAGCCTAAAAAGTTTTTGTTGTTTTATGAGATGAAGTACACATCTGTCTATCCAATACTATGCAATAAAAACATATATATTCTATTAAATTTTCCCATTAGATCAACACAGAAGTATGCAAAATACTTTTCATTAAGAGGAGTCTCTGCGCCCCCTATCACCCCCAAACCAACGGCTTTGTCGAGAGACTCAATGGCACTATACAAAGGTAAACTATACAAACGACTCAATGTCACTAAACAAAGGTAACTGTATAAGCTAAGACAACCTTTTATCTGTTGAACAGTGTTATATTTTATATAGTAATTTACTTACAAAATAATATATCATGGCTACTCAAAAAATATGTAATACTTAGGGTGCTTGGCAAGTTGGTCAACGAGAAAGCAAACTCCGGGGACCAGTACCTGGATGCGGTAATGTTTGGACTGCGCACAAAGTGGCAATTAACCACGCAGTTCTCTCCATTCTTTTTGATGTTTGGGAGAGAAGCATGTTATCCAGCTGAGGTGCCATAAAACTATAAGGTTGAGTGAAATTTTGTCTTTTGAAAGTATATACATACAATGGTCAGCTATAATATTAAATTGACTTCTTTATTTCTATACTCGTTGTTCATTTTATTAGTTCCACTTACTATACATGCAGCATGAAGGTTAATTAGTGTGTGAATGTAACCCTGTGATGGTCTAGTGCCTTGTCAAGGGTGTATCTATGCCTGCGCCCTAGAATTTTGCGTTAGGTTACAGATCCTCCTCCATGTCCCTGACCAGTATAAATGGGATGCTTTGCTTTGATTTTGACCAATAACTGTCTTATTGAGTATACATAGTGTTTAAAATCTCCTGCATCACTGCTGTGTCAGATCCACTCATACCAACGCAACACACACACACACCATTGCCACGTCAGTGTCAGTACAGTGCAGAGAATAACACACTGCATCTGCAACCTTTTTGTTTAATAGATTATGTTGTGTTGCCACTGAAAAATTGAAGATTTTTTGTTTATTGCCATAAATTTTTACAGGTTGATGGTTCCTTTGAGGACCCAGAATTCCTCGGTCCTTTTACTGTCACCAAAATAGATGGGAAAAGCATTGACCTTGTAGACTCCAATGGAAAATCTTTCCAGAAGGTCAACATTGATCATCTGAAAATATATCAAGAACAGACCCCAAGGATACCCAAAAATTTGAAAGGGCGTCCTGAAGTCGGCAGTATTTTCCCTCCCCCACTGTCCCAAGTCACTGTCACTTCCTCCCCAGCTACTGCCACCTCCCTCGTACCAGCTGTCACAGCATCTCCACCAGCCTCTGTCACAGCCATTCCACCTGCTGTCACCTCATCTCCACCAGCCTCTGTCACCTCCATTCCACCTGCTGTCACCTCATCTCCACCAGCCACTGTCACCTCATCTCCACCAGCTTCTGTCACCTCATCTCCACCAGCCACTGTCACCTCATCTCCACCAGCTTCTGTCACCTCATCTCCATCAGTCTCTGTCACCTCCATTCCACCTGCTGTCATCTCATCTTCACCAGCCACTGTCACCTCCTCTGCAACTACTGAAATCTCTTCTCTGACTGCTGACATCTCCCTTGGTCCTACATCCGTCTCCACGTCAGAAAAAAGTATGAAAGCATGAAAGCACCTCCCTCGTACCATCTGTCACAGCATCTCCACCAGCCACTGAGACCTCCATTCCACCTGCAGTCACCTCCATTCCACCAGCCTCTGTCACCTCCATTCCACTTGCTGTCACCTCATCTCCACCAGCCACTGTCACCTCATCTCCACCAGCTTCTGTCACCTCATCTCCACCAGCCACTGTCACCTCATCTCCACCAGCTTCTGTCACCTCATCTCCATCAGTCTCTGTCACCTCCATTCCACCTGCTGTCACCTCATCTCCACCAGTCTCTGTCACCTCCATTCCACCTGCTGTCATCTCATCTCCACCAGCCACTGTCACCTCCTCTGCAACTACTGAAATCTCTTCTCTGACTGCTGACATCTCCCTTGGTCCTACATCCCTCTCCACGTCAGAAAAAAGTATGAAAGCATAAAAAAGAAAAAAATATACAAACCAGAATTATCGAAAACTACTCCAAATTTACATTCATGTAATTGACTGCAGTGTTTCATTTTACACTGAACACTGTGTGTGATTACAGTAAGCAATCACGCCGTTATTATCCAAAACTCTTTTTATTCTTATTGCATGTTTTTGTCTGGCTTTCATTGTCTGCCATTTCAGATATCGACACCACTTGAACTCTAAATGTCCACTGATGACATATGGGCTTGTATAAATCTTTTTGATAGGGTTGTCAGGGGGTGCACAGCATCCCATCAAATCCAAAGTTTTCTCATAAGAAATAAATGGATAAAATCGTCCCAATGTTAATGAATGGAAAACTCCATTTTAAGCTAGAGACACAAAATTTTGCAGGATGATACACTTGTAATTAGCATAGAGTTTTTGTGATGGGGTGCCGATCACACCACAACTGGCCCCACTGTTATCCATTTGCAGGATCATTCAGGATATAAGTGGAATAGGGCATTTGATTTACACTGAGCAGTGTCAACCACAGCAGAGCTGCAATCACACTCGCATTTCTTCAGGAAATGCACCTCTCTACTTAGGCCTTAATATGCTTTCTCAATATGCAAATTCAGTATTTACAATACTTAAAATTTTACTAAACTAATGCACTGTTTGTTTGTTTTTAAGATGTGAAAGAGGCCTGGGCAGGGAAAAGTGTTCATGTCATTTTGTCAAAAATTGGACCATACAAACTTTTTTATTGGGACATTGCAAAAACAGCACCGAATCAAGAGCTTGAAAGTGAGATAAGATACTTAATTTTTATTTATTTAATTCCTTCATTCATTCATTCATTTTCATACATGCTTAATCCAGGTCAGGGTTGTGGGAAAGCCAGTGCCAAACTGGCACCACAGGGCACAAAGCAGGAACAACCCTTAACACAGTACCGGTACATAGTAGTTATTTGTTTCAGTTAACATTTTAATCAGACAAACTTTGACTTTAACAGATGTGCATAGATTCAGATTGTCATGGACACAGAACTTAACTACTCACCAGTCCCTGCATGTCATATGGTCACACCCCATGTTCACTGATCACTGACCTGTTAGCCCCTTGATTAGCATCACTGTTGAAGTCCTAATTTTTCAGTGTCTGTCAAGCTTTTATTGCTACTAATAGTTTGTTTCACTGAATTTAAATAAATAGTTACATTTGCACTTGCGTTATCCCTTTGCCGCAAAAATGTGATACACATTCAAATCATTTTATTCCTGTTAGGTGATCAATGCCTACCTGATGAACATTGTTAAAAAACGTAATAAGCAGCAAGGTGGCAAACAAGCACTGTGCATTGATTGCTTTGAACTGACGAACATGTGGCAGGGGAAGAGCACAAAACTGAAGGTAGGAAAAATGCCGGTTTGACTTTTGAACTATGTTGTGTTAATAGGGTTTTCCAGAAATTAATTTATAACTGTACTGTGTGTGAAACATTTTTAAAGTGTGACCCCACCAGGTATGATCTAATTTTTGGAGCTGTAAATGAGCCAAACCACGGGATACTGACAGTAAGAACGGATACAATATTTCATACCATTTTATAATACTTGTCTAGATCAGCAGACATGACTCAGCCATTCAAATACATATATATATATATATATATATATATATATATATATATATATATATATATTTGAATGGCTGAGTCATGTCTGCTGATATATATACACATACACACACACACACACACACACAGGGGAACCTCTGATTTTTCCGACTTCAGCCTCTGCAGTGCGTAAATACAGAAAAGACATAGCAATAGCATTGCTCCAAGAGACAGGTATTGTTAAAATTTATGTATCTACACTTGAAAGTTTGTGAACCCTTTAGAATTTACTATATTTCTGCATAAATATGACCCAAAACATCATCAGGTTTTCTCACAAGTCCTAAAAGTATTTAAAGAGAACCAAGTTAAACAAATGAGACAAAGGTATTTACACTTGGTCATTTATTTATTGAGGAAACTTATCCAATGTTACATATTAGTGAGTGGCAAAAGTATATGACCCTCTGCTTTCAGTATCTGATGTGACCCCCCTGTGCAGCAATAACTGCAGCTAAACGTTTCCTGTAACTGTTGATCAGTCCTGCACATCGGCTTGGAGGAATTTTAGCCCATTCCTCCGTACAGAACAGCTTCAGCTCTGGGATGTTGGTGGGTTTCCTCACATTAGCTGCTCACTTCAGGTCCTTCTACAATATTTCCATTGGATTAACGTCAGGACTTTGACTTGGCCATTCCAAAACATGAACTTTATTCTTCTGTAACCATTCTTTGGTAGAACAGCTTGTGTGCTTAGGGTCGTTGCCTTGCTGCATGACCCGCCTTCTCTTGAGATTCAGTTCATGGACAGATGTCCTGACATTTTCCTTTATAATTCTCTGATATAATTCAGAATTCATTGTTTCATCAATGTTGGCAAGCCATACTG
>JAJAGP010003668.1:0-67241 GCA_025084515.1 Ancistrus triradiatus
TGATTCAAATGTCAAGACCACTATATTCTAGCTGTCCACAAAAACAAATGTCAAAATAATCAAACATGCTTCTGAAGCCCAGCTAGACCATAAATTACTTGTAGTGGCGAAAGTGGATGGTGTAAATTTTCTCTCTGCATTTTGTGTACATCAAAGAAATTAAAATTAAAGACGTTACTTAAAATTCTCATTATCAGCTATTTTGATCATATCCTTGGTCAGTTATCACTGATGTCATTCTATGACTTGCTTGTTTTTTCGTTTGAGGCATCTTTTTCACCACCGCTGTACCCATGTGTGGTCCCTGTGCCATCTGGCTTTCTACGTACTCTATGGGGTGCTTCCTTTTAAGGTGGCTGAACAGATTTGCTAGGTTAGCACCAGTTATACAAATCTTGTCTTTGCAAATGTTGTTTACACAGTACCAGTTCCACATAAATTATGAAGAAGTTTTTTAGTCTCCATTTTCTTTGTGTTGACAAACAAACAATTAAAGATACATGCCCTAAGGATCCACCTGTGCCAGTCAGGGAAATCATGAGCTTGACTAGTGATTAAAGTAGCATCTTTGTTTAAAAAAAAGGTTTAACATACAGCACATTCATTCATCATCACAACAATCTCAAAAGTTCATACTTTGATTGCATGCAGTTTGCAAAATTTAGACAAGTTTGGGTACCAAAACAATGTGTAATGTACAATAAATTGCACAAAACCAAAGAGTGAAATGTGTGACTAAATGCTTAACTTTGTGAGAATGATGCTACACTGCAGGCGCAGGTATAAAATTAGATTAGACATGTTTTAAAATCAGCAGAATTTCTTATGCAGGCCTTTTTTTTTTACCTCTGTTTGATGTCACATTATTGGGATATACTATCAGCATTTTCAACACAGCCAATAAAATGTCTTTAGTATGATGGCTCTCGCAATCTCTATTAAAATATTAATATCGCACACCCCAAATTGGCAACCCATACTTGCATTTAGTTGACACCCTTAACCAGAGCGACTTACAAAAGATACCGTCTTACTAATCAAGAAATTGTGGGTTAAGGGTCTTGCTCAGGACCCAACAGTGGCAGCTTGGCAGAGGTGTGATTTGAACCATCTACCTTCTGGTCCTTACCTTAACCACTAAGCCACCAGAGTCACAAGTGTACTTCCACTTTGATCTCCACTTTTACAAGGTGCTTGACTGATACATTTCCAAATTTGCCATTTTTTAAATGTTTCTCCAGACATGACCACTCACTATGACGTCACAGCTTGTGGCAGAAATCACTGATTTGCATGTTATTTTCTCACTTGAGAGCTTGAGCACACAGATGCCACCATCTGACTCCAAGAAATCACCACAAGTGTTCTCGTTTTGTATCTTTCAATTTTTTCTAGTTGTAGTATCACCATGTTTTTCAAAACGCCTTCTGTCTGTTTCTAAAATACATTGATACCTTGTTTCTCGACCACCTTAGAAATGGTCAGAGTCAGTTCTTGATGCATTTTGAACAGAAAAATTTGTCTCGGTTCTCGAAGTTTGGTCGATACTCATCGCATTTGAGTCACAATAGCCGTTGCTCAGTGAAGATCTCCGCCATTTTCATCGTGTTTTCCTTTATTTTTACATCAGTACTATATTCTTGGTGCAAATAATTCTCTATTGGTCTTAAAAAGGGTTGAGTGCCAACCACAAGGGAAACAGAAACTTAATGCTCCAGAACACAGGCTGCAGTTAGGATTACCAGCTATGCTAGAGATTGTTCAACACTTTGTTATAAAATAAGCTTTGTGTCAAAGATTTTGGCCATCTGTAGATTAATTTAAGTGTTTCAAACATCAACTTACTTATCATCAGTTATCATAGGCTCCGCCCTACCAAAACTCTGTGGTTCATCATACATTTAACTTAGTAGAAATGATGAATTTGTAGGAACATATCCCCGTCATTAAACAGGGAGCACCCGTACAATACAACTCCATTATTGTTTATAATGTCTTATACAGTGTGGCCATATTCCCTATTGGAAAAATTAGCTCAATACTCACTCTTACCTTCTGGAATGAACTAATGACGAGAACCAAGGTACCGCTGTGTTTAAATTGTGTATACACCTGTAATGACATATGATTACTTATTGGCTATAGATAGAGACTTTTTTATAGTTTTTGTACAGACAGGTTAATAAGATTGTACACCTATATTCCACTAACTCTGGGTCCAATAAACTGAAACACACATACATTTATAAGCTGTTGCTTGTCATTTATCTCGAGCAGTCTTTTTGGTTACTGTACTGAATGTGAAACAGGCCCCTGCTAATGACATGTTTACAGTCATGAGAGATAAGCTCATTAATGACGGATTTAGTGCTCACCGCTTATAAGGCAATGGCTTCATCACAAATTGCAGTATATAGATCTTTCAGGTTGTTAGTATTAAATTACTGCGGGCTTTTGTTTTTTCGGATGCTGGCGTCAAAACTCACGAGAGCATGCATTAAAGAGGCGTACCACAAAGAGCAGCTTACAGAAGCCCGCACTTGAGCTAACAAGAATTTACACCTCTGTTTCTTCTCTAACACAGAGTTTATCAGAGCCATTGTAGTGGGGATTAGCCATTGCTAATCTAACACGACTGGAAAAGTGCAGCCTCAGTTATAACAGGATTGGCTTAGCGCACTGGAGCTGTGGGCCACACACAGACAGAGGCTGGACAATATGGTGATATGATATTTTTATTATGGACGTTAGTTAATTAGTTAATGCTTACAGATATGCAACAACTTTACAGATCTTATTGCATTTGTGCTGTCAAGACTGTCAACAAGTCATTGCGTGACAAGTGTTTAAATGCAAGTTGATAGTATGCTGTATCCATGCCTATTTAAACCACAACTACATCAGTGTGTCAGCCATTGTTCTAAGTACATCCACTACTGCAGACTGGGCTGGACTTAATGGCATACAGCTATTTAGGTCTCACAGCTAGACCCAGCAGTCAAACACTATAAAATACATTATGGTCCTAAGGCATGTTTGCTTACTTATCTTTGCTGCGTGTGACCCAAATATGACAGTACCCCAGACCCATGTTGTGTGACACAGAGCAAACCCTATTTAAATGAATAAAGCTCATTGTAAGCACCACCCTAGCTTTGATTACATTATTGTTGACCCTGTATAGGTTGTTGTCAAATAGTGAGCTGTCGCCACATGTAAACAAAGCTTTTTTTTTATATTGCTTACTGTATATGCTATAAGACGGTAGGCAGCATGGTGGCACAAGTGGTTGGCACTGTGGCCAAACAGCTCCAGAGATTCAGAGATATATTAAATTTAGGTGGTACCTTGGTTCTTGACCACCTCAACTTATCAAATTTTGATGGTCGATGCATTTTACCCCCCAAAAAATGTGTCTCTGTTCTTGTCGTTCAGTTTCGGTGCATTTGCTTAAACTTGTATGAGTCAAGCCGCGCGACTCATTTCAGCCAACAGTCAATTCATGATTCATGAGTCATGATTCAGTACAGTGATTCAGGTTCACAATAGCCCACAGAGAAGATGTCTGCTATTTTTAGTGTCTTTCTTTTTACACCTACATTACTGTATTCTTAGCGCAAATAAGTATCCATGGATTATAAAAATATTAGTTTATAAGACCCAATTGAAAGCAACACAGGAATTGAATGCTACAGAACACAGGCTGCAGTTAGTTTAGCAGTTATGCTAGCACCATGAGTTCACCAATAGAGTTAGTGTTCTACTTTTCACTTATAAGCCATTACTCGCAAACTTACATAAGATTTTAACACTACTATAAAATAAGCTTTGTCTTAATGATTTTGGCCAACTGTAGGTTAATGCAAGTGTTTTAAACATTAACCTTAATTATAATTGCTTATCATAGGCTCCGCTCTATCAAACACTCAAAAACTACCAAAACCCCTCAGTTCATGATGCATTTAACTTATGACAGATTTGTCAGAATGTATCCCCATCGCAAGTCATGGAGCACCTGTACAATACAACTCCATTAACACATGCAATGCCTTATACAGTATGGATTTTCTGGGGGAACAGATTATTTAAATTTACATTATTCCTTATGGGAAAAATTTTCTTGGTACTTGTTATCGGTTCTCAACAAGCCTTCTGGAATAAATAAACAACAAGAATCAAGGTAACACTGTACTTGTACATTGGTAACTGCATAAACAACACATTCATGCTAATGATGGGAAAAAAAACACAGATAAATGGACCGTATATATTGTGATATACTGCCTGTGGTATCTGGCACCAAGACTACTCTTGTAAGTTATGAGGTGGGATCGGACTCGTTTGTCCAGCACATCATACAGCTGCTCAATCAGACTGAGATCTGGGGAATTTGGAGACCGAGACAGCACCTTGAACTCAATGTCATTCTTAAATCATTGCTGAACAATTTTTGCAATGTGGCAGGTGCGTGCGGTATCCTGCTGAAAGACGCCATTAGGAATGCTTTTGCCATGAAGTGTTGTACTTGGCCTGCAACTATGTATAGGTAGGCAGTAGATGTCAAAGTAACATCCACATGATCCAGAACCCAAGGTTTTCCATCAGAACATTGCCCCAAGCATCACACTATCAGTGCTATTCATATCATCTGTGTGTTTTTAATGTAATGGATGATCGATGTATAGGTGTACCTGTGCCCACACACACACACACCACATGCAGCATTACAGCACAGATAACTGATGATCCTGACAGATAGTGGACAATACTGGCACATACTACTCCCTTCTCATGTGTCAAATCCTCGTCAAACTTTCATGTGACACTCAAGAGAAAACAAGAGAATAGGGTGTTGTTTTCTGGCTGTATTGTCCTGTCACTTTATCCCTCCTTCTACTCCCGCTGCCATGGAGATAGACTGGCAAGTTACAGGACAAAAGCAAATACACCTATGAAGGCCTTGCAATTAGAGCTGACCCTAAAGATAGCCTTGTCTCTAAACTGATAAACAATTCAGTGTGAGAAGACAGGTACTGCTTTGACCTTGTTCCAAATGTTCCACCAGCCACATGCAAGTGTAGATGGAGAAAGAGAAACCAGTCGTGAATACTAGTGTAAAATATCTCCAGTTACCCATATTTGTTCACACACACACAAACAATTTACACACACACACCGGTATATATATATATAATATATAATATATATATATAATATAATTATATATATATATATATTCTATATATATATATATATATATATTATATATATATAAATAAAGTTGTCGCAGTTGTTTTTCGTCTTGGAACTCTGCCATGCAGCCATTTTTTTGCCCAGTTTTCTTTTGTTATAGGTGGAGGCATGAACACGACCTTTAACAAGTGAGGCTGCAGTTCTTTGGATTTTTGTTGTGGGTCTTTTTGTGACCTCTTGGATGAGTCATTCTACTCTCTTGTTGGTAGTTTTTTTTTATTTTGGGTTAGCCGTCCACTCCTGGGAAGGTTCACCACTGTTCCATGTCTTTCCGCCATTTTGTGGATAATGCTCCACTGTGGTTCGCTGGAGTCCCAAAGCTATATAAAATGGGCTTTATAAACCTTTCCAGGTTGATAGATCAATTTCTTTTTTCTCAATGTTCCTCAATTTCCTTTGGATCTCGGCATGAATGTGTAGCTTTTAAGGCTCTTTTGGTGTAACTTCACTGTCACGCAGGTCCAATTTTACCGTATTTTTCGACCCACAAGGCCGCACTTAAATCCTTAACTTTCTCAAAATCGACAAGTGCGCCTTATAATGCGTGCGTCTAATGTAGAATTAAATTCTGGTTATGCTTTCGACGCTAGAACCGATTGTAGATGGTACACGGCGCTCATAAATCTGGTCAAATGTTTTTAGCACGGTCTTTGGTAAATTACGAAGCTTACGCAACCGTAGTGCGCATCATCGTCGGAGTATACGGGTTTGCTTCATCATTAGGGTACGTGCATTCATTCATTCATTTTCGAATCTGATTTACAACTCAATGCTATCAGTCACGCAGTACAACATGGACATAGAGCCTGTGAGGAATTCAACATTAATGATCAATGTTACGGAATGGAGAACAAGAGAACGCCCGCGCCAGGTAAGACCAAACTGAGCTTCCTACGGAACTTAGAGTTTTGTTTTATTTAATGCGTCTTATAACCCGGTGCGCTTTATGTATGAAAATATACCCGTTAGCAGCCGATCGTTGATATTGCTTCTTATAATCCGGTGCGCTTTATGGTCCGAAAAATATGGTAAGTGATGTCCTGATTATAACAGGTGTAGCAATAATAAGGCCTGGGTGTGGCTAAAGACAGTGACAGTGTGGCTAGAGACAGGTGTGATAAACCATAGTTCGGTTTTAACAAGGGCAGGGAATCACTTTTTCACATAGGGCTATGTAGGTTTGGATTTTTGTCTCCCTTAATAATAAACACCTTTGTTTAAAAACTGGATTTTGTGTTTGCTTGTGTTGTCTTTGACTAATATTTAAATTGGATTGATGTTTCGAAACACTTAAGTGTGACAAACATGCAAAAAAAAAAAACACGAAATCAGGAACAGGGCAAACACTTTTTCACACCTCTGTACCTATAGACACAGATTAATATGTCAAAACCAACCACAGCTGAAAGGGACCCGATTTTGCAGAGGAAAAACAAACAGTGACAAGGCAACATCTCCCATCTACACACTACAACTGATTTACACCTGATTTGGTGAACATTAGAAAATTACACAGCATAAGTAATCAGCCACATATAAGATCGTCCTGCTTCCCCTGAAATGAACAGAAATGAGAGTGAGGAGTCTACATGTTGCCACGTACACAGCATATACTGTGTGATTAGCTCAGTTTCATACACAGCATATACTGTAAGGTGATTTGAGTGGTAATGATGCCTGAAAATGGGAGCTAATGGCTTAAGACTCCAAGCCTGCAGTGTCACTTCAGAGCATTACTAATCATAGTTCCCAGTTTGTACACTGCTGCCCTGTTTATCTTCTTACTTCTCAGATTTGTCAAAACTTTGCAAGGCAAGCACACTGCCAGGCTACACATATTCCCAAGCACAAAATAGCCAAACCCCCAAAGGCACGAACAATGTGCTTGTGAGGACAGGGATCATAGAAAGGTGCTGCTCAGCACAATGTCAGGATATTTCCGGTTTGTATTTACAGTTTTTGAAGGGAATTGTCTGGTAATGTTTTTCTCAAGCGTTCTGCTGAAATTTCCACAGTTCTTCTATGTAAGCCATTTGTTACAATGCTGTACACCTACAATGCTGTACACCTACAAAATAATCACATTTTTACTACAATATACAGTATTGTTTTCCATTTAACTACTTGATTTATGGAATGTCATATTTGATTTTTAGTGATATTATAATAATTTTGTAACAGCCTAATCACCCAAAATTCTGCACTCTGAAGCAGAGAATGGCAACTGGTTGTTTATCGATTTGCATGCTGGTGTTGGGTGGAGTCAACAACAAAGTATATTAATCTCACTAAAATTCCAGAGCACTTTTGATTGTTGTTGCTCATCTCCAACAGTAGTAACTTAGCAGAGAGTAGATTTACATTAGACCTGCATCTCCTGAAGGAACTAGAGTGCTTGAAATGTGGCAAACAGAAGAATTTGGCTTGTGTCCCAATATTTTTGGCCACGTTCAGTGGCATGTCAGAATACTTTTGGCCTTGTGTGGGGGCGTGTTCCAATAGTTGTGGCTGCATACGGGGGCGTGTCCCAGTACTTCTGGCCGCATGGCAGAGCATATCCCAATATTTTTGGTCATGTGCAGTGGTGTGTCCCAATACTTTTGGCCGCGTGCGGAGGGTTTCCCAATACTTTTTTGGTCGCACGTCAAAGGCCTTATCCCAATTCCTTTATAGAGTGCAAGGAAGTGTCCCCGATACTTGTTTCCCCAATACTTTTTAGTCACGTGTGGGGGCCGTGTGATGCGCGCACCTGTTATATATTTTTTATATATATAATAAAATTATAAATCCAGAGCGGGGGTTTAATCCTCGGACTGTGGTAGCCTCAGAGGTTAAGGTACTGGACATCTGGACCATGTTTTCAAATCCCACCGCTGCTAAGCTGCCCACTTTTGGTTCCTGAGCAAGCCCTTTACCCACAATTGCTTTAATTGTAAGACTGTATTAAGTCCGCCTGGATAGGGCCTTTTCAGACCATTTCCGAATTGGTGTACACAAAAAACGCAAGTCAAATTTTGAAAAAGAACACACGTGTATTAACGCCGTCCCTTCACATGGAGTCCGAAACTGATGGACTGCATCGCTGTGTAAATTTTTAATCAGAACCTGTTCTAATTTCTTGCATTGTTTGGATGTGTTAAAATCAGGCTGACCAATCAGAGCTCGGGTGTCAGTCAGAACAGCTTCATCCTACGCATAGCAGCACACAAGAGTCAACACGCTGAAACTATAAAAACTATGCCTAATTAAGAAATTTTTTCTGGTGGAATATACTGAAAGCTGGGGAACTATGGTGAATGACCTCACAGTGCCTGTACGTGACTTGATACAGTCTTACAATCCAGCAATTGTGGGTTAAGTGTCTTTCTCAAGGACCCAACAGTAGCAGTTTAGCAGAGGTGGGATTTGAACCCTGTACCTTAACCTCTAGGCTACCACAGTCCGAGGAATAAATCTCTGGATTAAAAATTATTTATCTAAGTGCATTCTAGCCTGTTCATGATCACAAAAACACAAACTAGAGCTTCCCACACTAATCTTCACTCATGTCTTGTTTTTGGAAGTTTATGATGTGAAAAAGACACAGCGAGACACATTAAGAGAAGGGAAATTACAGAAAGCAAAATGGGAAAATGGGAGTTTGAGTGTTTATACAAAAACGCATCAGACCTGGTGTGAAGGTCCCACTATGTTAAAAATCACATTCGTTTTTTTCTTGCACAAACATCAGACTCGGTGTGAAAAGGCTTTAAGGGCGTCTGCTAAATGCTGTAAATGTAATGTAATTGTAATTTAAGCTACCCCTGTCATTCAGTGAACGTGGCCTCTACAATCTGGATGAAGAATGCAATGATTCAGATATTGTAGTCTGCTAACAGCTGTGAAAATTG
Source organism: Ancistrus triradiatus (assembly GCA_025084515.1). Taxonomy (NCBI): domain Eukaryota; kingdom Metazoa; phylum Chordata; class Actinopteri; order Siluriformes; family Loricariidae; genus Ancistrus; species Ancistrus triradiatus. The sequence goes on from JAJAGP010003668.1 coordinate 9,144, forward strand.
AGTAACCAAACGGATTCAATCCTTAACATTTCAGCGTGCCACAACAATACATCAAACACAAAGGAGGCTGAGTTGTGTTATTAATTGATCTTTTTCTTTTATTGCACGGATATGTGAATACTGCTAAACCAGCAGTGTACTGTAATGTCATGTTTTAAGCCTATTTTGTACAAAACACACTTTCACCGCACCTCTAGCACGGCACTTGGGCCGAAACAAAAGCATCACAGCAATGTTCCGCTTTGTCAGTCAGCACATAAGGGATAGAGGAAATGCTGTTAGTCATCACTTGTGAAGTTGTAATACACTGGTTCGGAGGGATTTTCTGAGAACAGGAAGTTTTAAACATCATTTTTCTCGTAAGGCAAGCTCCAAACAACAGCTCCAAAACATCAGCCAAAAGCTACAAGCAGGGAAATCTGGACAAACCTGAATATAAATAGTATTTAAATGGAGGTTTTTGAAACTAACATTGGTCCTTGTTCTTCAGAAAGGAGAGCAGAGATAAATATGTTAGTGTGTATAGAACTGTAGCATAGAGAGTGTAACGAGAGAAGCCATTCATCACTCTGACATCAGAGACGACCGAAAAAAGCAAGTTGTATTATTATAAAGTGTAGGTCTTGCAAATATCCATAGCGGTGCTGAACAAGCTGAACTCCATCACGCACAGTGTGTCCCTTAGAGGTCACCAGTCATGCACATGCCATTCAGTTGCGTATTTTGTTCAATGATGATGCAATAAATCACATCAATCCAAGTGACAGCTACCTCCTTTCAGAAGTGCTGGCTTCAATGTCTGGATATTCCTATAATAAAGTTAAGAGAGCAAGTTTAATATACAAGATATACAAAATATGTTGTGTTTGTCTAGACTGTCAAACTGCTACAGGGTAATCGCTGCATTTGTTGGACTATCTTTGTCATTTGTTGTGGTATAAACCAGCAGAAAATAATAAAGCCTTAGATTCTGTACTTTCTGATCTATAGGCAGAACTGGCTTTCATCGCAAAATGGATATTTCTTGATAGAACTGGACCTTGCACACGTAAGCTTGTATACATGCAGAAGGTGGAGAGGGAGGACAGTTACAGTGTATTAACTTGTCAATTATTTTTATTAATTATTTATTAATTATTGTTTAATTAATTTTTATCATGGGTGGCACAGTGGCACAGTGTTTAGCACGGTGGCCTTCAACGTTCCCAGTTGGATCCCGACCTCGGGCTCTACCTATGTGGAGTCTGCATGGAGTCTGCGTGGATTTACTCCAGGTACTCCGGTTTCTTCCCACATCACAAAGATGCGTGTTAGGCTAATTGGTGTTACTGCCCTTAGTGAGTGAGTGTTTGAGTGTGTGACCTACAATGGATTGGCACCCTGTCAAGAGTTTTTCCTACCTTGTGCCAAACATCCTGACCAGGACTAAGCAGATAAGAAAATGTATGAATGAATGCTAACTTTATCACTATTTAACTGTTTGTTTAACTATTTTGTATACATTTTTAAGCTGTCAAAATCATTTACATTTACAGCATTTAGCAGACGCCCTTATCCAGAGTGACGTACAGTTGATACAGTCTTACAATCCAAGCAATTGTGGGTTAAGGGCCTTGCTCAAGGACCCAACAGTGGCAGCTTGGCAGAGGTGGAATTTGAACCATGGACCTTTTGTCCATAGTCCAGTACCTTAACCGCTAGACTACCACAGTCCCTATCCTTCATTATGAGTGTATTATGTGTTATACACATGACGGCAGCAGATCCAGCCCTCTCTAATTGTAGCACTATATACTCTGGAATCAGAGATTTAACCAGAGAGGCTTAAAATTGGGAACCACTGCACAAATTACTAAGCCACTCTAGTTCGGTCCCTGCCTCTGGCAATGAAAGGTCGGTCAGTAATACACAGCAGTGTAGGTTTCTTGGCACCTGTGTAATGTTCAGACTGCCACCCTAGAAGTTCAGGCTGTGCACAGAACACAATGTCAGCTGTCTCTGTAAAAACCATGTGTGTGCAGCACAATTAGCCGAAAATAGCTGTGTAGCGTTCTATAAGGCATATGAGAGGGCTGTGTGTCAGTATGTGAAAAAAAAAAACCCAACAACAAAGTAAGTACAGCCATGAAGTCCCTTGTGCACCTATAACTACACCTCAAAAGCCGTACTGTGATGATGTAGACATGCTTGGGTCCAGAACGTTTAAGTGCAATGTGAGGACATGCCAGCAGGAAAGTGGGGAGGGGCTACAATCATGCTCCAGCCTTAGTGATAACACTGCCTGGGCAAAATAAAAAAGGGTCTCACACTCTAATATTTCGTTGGACCCCCTTTAGCTTTGATTATGGCACGCATTCGCTGTGGCATTGTTTCCACAAGCTTCTGCAATGTCACAACATTATTTCTGTCCAGAGTTGTATTAATTTTTCCCCAAGATCATGTATTGATGATGGGAGATATGGACCACTGCACAAAATCTTCTCCAGCACATCCCAAAGATTCTCAATGAGGTTCAGGTCTGGACTCTGTGGTGGCCAATTCATGTGTGAAAATGAAGTCTCATGCTACCTGAACCACTCTTTCACAATCTGACCCTTCTGAAACAGATTCACATCTTTTCCATGGACATGGTTGTTTAACAAATGAGAAGCTACTCACTGCATCAGTTAGGGTTAAATAACTTGTTGCCAGCTGAAACATAATATAATCACCAATGCAGTAATTATCTGATGGGAGACTCTTAACTATTTGCTAAGTTAAATCCAGGTGGTGACCAATTCACCGAGTTAATATCACTGACCATATAGTGATGGCACACACAGAAACACAGCAGAAACGTACATAGCAGCATGTTAGCCTAGTCGTACTTGCAAGCTAGCAGGGATGATCTGTAGTTCCTCAAGATCTTTGATGCACAGAAGTGTCAGCTTTACCCATCCTAAAGCTATGTTAAAGTATAGAGTGTGTTATTCTATAAAAAAAAACCTAAACAGACACTTGAACAGAGAGCTATTTCCTTTGCTTCTCCTGGCTACATAATGACCATGTTAGCCCTCAAGTGGGACTTCAGAGCATAATGTGATGGTAAGCGCTAGCACTGAGTCTTGCCCCTAATTTAGAGGATACTGAACGGCACAAGAGTTCAGCAAGAGGAAATAACTAGCTATTACCACAGTCAGACTCTGCTGAGTAAAGTAAAAGCAACAGGGATGACTTGCCACAGAGACCATGCTGGCCTGTTGTGACAAAGCCATATACTGCAACAACAAACTAAAACTGTGATCCTAACCTGTGGTTCAATCCTCACCCTACAACTGAGCTGCTTTACAACTTCGAGGTCATAATTTTCTAATGCTATGCCAAGGTGCTGCATCATTCGGGGTCATTCTTCAATTAATCCACCAGTAATAATACAACTCGTTGCATAATCCTGTAGCAACACCAGTTTAAGGAGACAATCTATACACTAACTGAAATAAGAGCTGTATTTAACTAGTTCCCACATGGAACAATTGTACAGTAACCATATGATCCAAAGTGAATTAAAGGTATTAACAAAAAAACCTGTCACCAAATAATTCCAGATCCGAAAATCCGCTGCAATACCTTACAAAACAACAAAGCATATCCTCAGTAAACAAACTGCTGAACATGGTGCTTTGGGAATAGATTGAGCTGTTTGTTCTCCCGTTAGCAGAGTAATTTGAATAACAGAGTGTCTATTTGCACCTAGCTAAAAATAGGTACAGCTATTTGCACCCTTAAGAGCAGAAAATACAAAAGGGTGCTGGTGTAACACACATTTCTCATCTTGAATTTGCCAAATAAAGATCTAGCTCAGCTCACTGACACCTCACAGAGAGAAGGTCAAGGTGGAGCACTCTGGGTCCTTTCTGTTTGGAGTCTGCATGTCCTCCCCGTGTCCGTGTGGGTTTACTCCGGGTGACCTGGTTTCCTCCCACAGTCCAAAGACATGCTTTAGGTGAATTGGTTATGCTAAAGTGGTCCTATTGTGTGAGTGTCTGTTTGCCCTAAGATAGATTGGCAATCAGTCTACTGTTGATAATGCCTTGTGCCCTATGGCACCGGCTGCGCACTGGCTCTGCCACAACCCTGTCCAGGATTACGCAGATAAGAAAATGAATGAATTGAGATCCATTTCTCTTTCAGGACTTTAGCTAATTGTGATGCCCTAAATAACTTCTGTAAAATTAAAGTAACATTAAATAAGTGAGTCAGCTACATAAATTCCCTCATTCCCTCATCATTCCCTCTTCATTGCGTGGAGCCAAAGAGGTATGTTTAATTTATTTAGTTTATATTCCATCATGCATGTTTATATTTTGGATTTTGTTTGTAACTGAAGAACCATGGTGTTGGGCATTTCCTCTAGGAAGTGATATGCAGAAAAGTTTGAATTGTAGCATTCCACTTGTATTTTTTGTGGCATCTATGATACATTTATGTATCATTTGCACACAGTTAAGTAACATCTCTGGAGCTTAACGGAAGCAAGCAGGCATTATTGTTTACTCTGCCTGAGTCATATTCGGGCTTTATCAAGAAGTGTTACTGACTGTCATGCTTGGCCAGAAAGTGGGAGATGAACACTAGAAGCAGGTGTTTAAAGCAGAGCTTTATTATGACACTTAAAAAAAACTGAGTACTGAATGCAATAACGAAAATAAGACCTGGGCATACAGAGTCCACAAACAGTCCAAAACGCTGCAAACAGGAATGGCATGATACACGTGCGAGGAAAAGGGAAACCGGACAGGGACCGAAACCATAACAGCTTCAACTGCACAGAAGCAAAACGTACTCAGTTCGTGCCAAACAAAGGAAACGCAGGGTTTATATAACCAGACTAATGAGAAAGAAACTACAAACATCTGAAGTATATCAGAAAGTCAGAACGTAAACAGAGGTGACACACCACACATGGACGACATGTAAGGAGCAATGGAGGCTGGGAAGCGTAGTCCAGTAGAACCTGGTATATCTGATATTTTCTATGGGAAAATCCATACATCCTTCTTTAATGTTTCAGTGATGTCAGAGTAAAATATATGGTGTAAGGCACTTTCTGATTGACCCTCATCCATGTGTACAACTGTATGCCCATGCGTTCTCTACTCTACAGCAGCTCATAATTTGCCTTTTAATGCACAGTACACATCCATGTCTAGATGTCCAATTACCTCAGGCACAAGATAGTCTAAGAGAGCCTGACAGGAGCCACAGCAGCAGCAGCAGGAGACTGGTATGTTGGACCCAGCTGACGAAAATTAGTCTGACTAGCGGCATGAGTGCTAAAGCAACTCTGAATCAAAATCGACTGATAAATCCCTTGATGCTCTGACCCTTGTGTGTTCAATAGACAACTAAACACTAGCACATGTTGACAGTGACATTATGGATATTTTTTTAAAGATGTTTATGGTTCAGTTTGAGTCTGTGGATGCAGACTTGAAACAAAATGGAAAATGGTTCCTAGACACCAGCACTATAATGCTGACCAATTCAAATCAAATCAAAACAAACCGTATACCTGTACAAATAAAATGACAATTCATTAGCTTGAATGACAAGCCTACATTGGATTTTATAAACTAATAGAGTGTACGGAGCTCATGGCACAGCGCTTGTTCGGCAGCAAAAACAACAACAACTCAATTACATAAGTGCAGTAAACAGAAATAAATGGTCAGTATTCGGCGAGGTCACAATTTGCCTTTAAAACTGCATTAGTTTTTATCGGTACACTGCTGTGCGGTCTTGAAAACTGGTCACTGGCTTTCTGTCTATGCATGTAATCTCAGACTAGACTGAATTTTACCATCTGTTGGAAGACTCCTTATTCTTCTGATCTTTCACTGACAATCTTTGTGATTTGTCTTTGCCAGGTTGAGTGGCCATATGTTTGGAGCCTTTGTCATGCTGCCCATTTTTGGACCTATCTGATACCACCCTGGTAGAATTTCAAGATGGCTAAAAGAAAAACAATCTGTACTTCTCAGCATTAAGGGGCCCATACATCTTGACTAAATTACAAATTCTCCACATATATTAAGCACTAAACCTGCAGGAAATGTTCACCAAATCTACACCATGTTGACTTGAAAGTCCATCTCAGGGCTGGGTGGGAATCAATGGTTGGATTCCCATCAACATGACATGGCCAATTGTGCCATTTGGATGGATGTGTCGGATAATTGTAGTATCTTGCATGATTTGGAGAATGTCAGAAAGAAGGCCTAGCTGAAGCGAGGTGGCATATGCTCACTCACTGAACTATGTGTTTGAGGATCACTGGAAAATTTTAGACTTTGCAGCATCTTGACTGTAATTCTGTTTCAGTTATTATCCCCAGATACCTCAGATGCTGATCTAATCTAAGTCACGTTCCTGAGCTGGCACATACAGCATATACGTGGGCTGCCTGTTTAGAATGTGTGAGGCTGTTTTCATATAAAAGGTGCAACATTTTAAAGCTTCTGTTTTAAAGAATTGTTATCCACTTTCCCAACTTAATAAAAAGTAGCATGGGCCTGTGTATGACTGTGCTATGTTATAGTCAACATTTTAACTACACTCTGACTTCGCTTCTGAAGCCAGGTAAACTTTTTATTGTCGTTACAATTTTGGAAAAATGGGACCTAAACTCCAACCTAAACCTTCATTGCTATAGTCTTAACACACATTTTGTACAAAATGCTGTAAGCTTATGTAACAATAAAGAGAGTTAATTTGTCTTTTTTAATACAAAATTTGGTTCAGTAAATAAAGTTCAGTAGGTTCTGAAGTTTGGCTCAGATTTTCATTTTAGTTCAACACTATAATTAATCAAAAATATCAATAAATCCCACAGTATTGATTCTATTCATACCGAGCCATTGCTGCAATACGTTAAATCGTCCAACATAGTAGTCCAGGCAAAACTGGCTTGTAAAGAAATCCAAGTAAACAAAGGATCTGCGTTTTTCTGGTTAAAAAGCACAATGATCTATATTTCTCAACCAATATTAATGGTTTGTTTTTATATTCAATGTTTTTTTATCTCCGTGGAGTAGAAAAAAAAGCTTTGACTCCAGTTACTTCGAATGTCGATAGGAGAGTTTATCAGCGTTTAGCCTGCTATAGCAGTGGAAAATGATTCATTGCCCTAAGAACTTGTAAAAACTATTGAAATGTGTAGAAAGTTATGTTGTGGAAATGGCTTTTTCTGTCCATGTCCTCATTATTTTAGATTTTCTTTTGTGCCAGGTCAGAACTCGGCTCATTCACTTTGAAATATTGAAAAAATATCTAAATAGCACATCTTTCAGTTCTTACAACTGACTGTCATTGAGAAACAATGTAACAAAATCAACAAATAAAAATCAAACAGTGAGACACTGGCAGTCTGTTTTCTGTGTTTTATAATGGTGAATATAAAATGGTGATACAGATGCACTGAAAGGCAATATACAGTAGGGTACAGAAGTAAAGCTTATAATTATTAGAATACAAGTACAATAGTACAATATTGATGTAGTCTAAAATATTATAATTAATGAAATGGATCAACAGTGAAGTTTTTTTAATATTATTATTATATAGTATATTATACAGTACATTATATGTTTTTAATACAGTATATTTAGATATGTTATCTGAAAAAGAGCTTCAAAAGTGAAATAAGCACAGTATCTGAATTCAATATTCAGTATAGTATTGAAATTGAAATTCTCAGTATCATAACAACACTAAATCAGATCCAATAACTACTTGTATATTAGCCCACTGGGCTCTACTTTCACACCTGATTTAAGCCCTTTTTAATGGTCATTTGGTTTTGTTAGCACAGGGGACAAACTATAAAAATCTATGAAATGAGAAAGTGTGATCACTGCAATCCAGGTAATTGTTTTTTATACAAAAAGCAGAGTATATTGTAGTTATAGTCGTGTGTTTTCTATTGTGAAAACAGTGGGTTTAGAAATAAAGGCTAATTTTCTAAGGCTAATTAGAGTTTTCACTCCTCTCGCCTGCCTTTTCTCGTTTTCTATCTGACTATTAATGCTGAGCTGGGTGTATTAAACCATAAGCCAAGTTCCTGAAGGCAGTACTGCAAAAAATCTCAAGGTATACTCATGCACATCCACACAGAGTAAACACTATAAGCATGAATTCTGCCACTGTTGCCATGGGCTTGTCACCCGCACAATACAGCAAAGCCAAAGGGATATGCTGGAGTCTTTCTGCTTGATTATTCTCTTCCTACACAACTTCTTACCCATCAGACTTCTGGGAACCCTCTCCTTTTTACCCACAAATCAGTTGTAATAAACTGCCTGCTATAATAAGAGACCATGACACATAAAAACCATTTCCACACAACACTGAGATGAGATTACATGAAAAGATGATCAATGCTTTTAAGTATAAAGAGGAGCAACAGCACAGGGTGATTATGACAGCATCTTTTTTATGATAAACATACCCACACATATTGTAACAGCCTCCACCAATTTGCAGCAGTCTTTATTATCCATAAAAGCACTGATTTGTATTTGTGGCTTACATTACGAGCAATGTGACTGCTTGGAAGGAGCTATATAAACAGTAAAATGCTGCCTTAGGAATTAGGAGCTGTGTGTACAAACTTGCGCAACATAAGCGACATTTTTGCTTAGTTTAGTCACTACAGCACAAGCAAAAGAGAAGCAAACAGTGATATGGCTCACATTTTTGATTGGGGAAAATGTTATGATTACATTTTTTTTGCCATGGCTGTCCCCAGGTCACACTGTCAGCTCTGAAAGGTCAAACTGTAGCCACAAATGTCAGAGGGAGGAAGCCATACTGAAAGATATCTCGGATGACTTGCAGCCTACTGAGACTGTCACAACAGGGCCCTAAAAGATCTGCAGTTATTTAAATCGGCTGGCGTTTTATTTAATCGATACTTGAGATGTTTACTTGTGAAATAATGAGCAGTGTCCTGACTAGGATAAATTAATGATTGCTATAACCACTATATAAGTACTGATTATAACATTACATAACTAGTATATTGTCTCTGTATATTTTATAAACATTCTATTTTTATATATTGTTATGTCTGTACATGCACCGGTCAGACATAACATTAAAACCACCTCCTTGTTTCTACATTCATGCCCATTTTATCAGCTTCACTTACCATAGAGTTGTACAGTTATCAGTTGCCATGCATACTTTGTTGGCTCCTTTTCAACCTGTTTTTCAAATGGTCTGGACCCCCACAGGACCACCACAGAGCAAGTATTAATCTGGTGGATCATTCTCAGCACTACAATGGCACGGAGTCCATTTACATGTATTTAATAATCCAATAACTGGAGAAAAATCAGATTTATAAATCAGCATATCTTTCTATTATGAAATGCTTTTCCAAATACAGCTGATCTCTGCCATTTGAACTCCCACCATTTCTGATATAACTTATGGGGTATTTTAATCTCCTAATCTGCTATCCAGTCCATTAAAAATTGTGTTCAAATAGGCTCTTACCTGTACCTACATACACCACATTCTTATTCAAATGGTAAATAAGCCAAACCTAATCCACAAGTAACAGAATGGAGGGTCAAAACTGATATACCTGAAAGTATGAGCGGTTTTAAACACAGGAATAAGGTAATTTTCCCACACTGAAATAGGCTTTTTTAGATTAATATCAGATAGCGGGGTTGCCTGTAGATACCATTAGCTGTCTGCTTGTAGCATTATATCACTAACAGACTACAATTAATGACCCATTATTAGCTAATCTAGTTGTGTGTCTAAATACTATAATGATTGTTACACATTTCAAAAGGCCATAAACTTGATATCAGTCTACATTTTCTGCACCCAGTGACACTAAGAAATGATTCTACTAATATATTCCTCAAGAGTCATCAACATGTCATTCAAACAACTTAACTACTCGGTTTCAAAAATATGCACTTCTGCACCCTGACCGTCAGAAGAGAGTTGCTACCATCTCCCAGAACACCCAAAAAGTCAGACAAGCTTCAAAAAATAGATCAAGATCAAGACAGATCAAGATAAATTTCCAAGTTCTGGCATCTCCATCCAGTACCGACAGCCAGCCCTGTATCTTCCCCTGCTTTTCGACCTTCCTTCCAATCTACCTTCCGCCCAGTGGGAGACAAATTTTGTTACACCTGACCCACATAGAGAGTAATGCATCAACACTGTGCTCCAATTCCTCAGCAACATCCATAGTCATCCTTCTTTTTCTTCAATGCTATCAAAGAACTGCACTGCGGAGCACAGCCAAAGCCAGTGCTATACAAGAAACAGCAATGCACTGACACTCAAAAAGAAGGCTAGCTCTGCTGCCATTCCTTTGAGGATCTCAAAACATCTGCTTCACAGCCAGAACGGTTGCCTCATTTCAGCCTCAGATGTACAGGAAGGAAGAGGCATTATCAAACTGGAGCAACAGCAAAGGTGACAAATACTAGAGCAGCTTCTAAGCTATAGGTGTATACAATGATATATACCATCAACAAGAAGTAATTATCATTACAGCCAAAAAGCCTTATGATATTCATCCCTGGTGTAACATGGATGTGGATAGCTGCTGAACGTAATTATGATTACAACGGATCTGGGGCTCTGTGTACACACTGTATTCATGTTCTCCTTTTAGTGATGGCCAATTAAACTGACTGCCTGAGTGCTTATTAGGGCTGGGTCACTGGCATAATATAGATGATAAATTAGTTTAGCCCTGGCTGGCGCAGTGTGTTACTTCATTTCCATCTCTATGGATACCTTCTTGAAACCACTTCATTCTTTTCATCAATATGTAATCAGTCTAATCAAGGGTGTTGGGTCAGGGAAACTCGAACCTTTGGGAAATGGATTCCTATTACCTTTTATAACTTGGTGATTTAAAATTGCACATGATCATTTTAATTAGGGTTTATTTGCAGTTTGTCTTAGTATGTGGATGTATGTGCCCTGTGATGGACTGGCACCTGTCCAGAGTTGGTTCCTGCCTTGCACAATGTGCTGCCAAATGAACATGAAAGGTGTAGAAGCCAGGGTTAGACAGCAAGTAACTTTACTCAGACAGAGGACCCAAAAAAAACAAATATGTACAGATGACTTTCCGTACAATACTAAGTAGCTCAAGAGAGTCCATTCACAAACAACGTTTTATCATGTGTGTGCAAAGAAGCACTTGAACTCAACCCCACGTTCTATAGGAATACTGTAGAAGCAAATGAATTTGAGTAATTCTGCACCGCCCTAATGAACTTGCAAAAAGCAGACAGTCATAGACTACACGAGCATGATCAAGGGATCGAGGAGCAGCTAAGTCATTATGAGACATACAGGATGGGCCATTTATATGGATACACCTAAATAAAATGGGAAAGGTTGGTGATATCAACTTCTTGTTTGTGGCACATTAGTATATGGGAGGGGGAAAACTTTAAGATGGGTGTTGACCATGGCGGTCATTTTGAAGATCCGACTTTATTATTTCCAATGGGAAGAGGGTCATGTAACACATCAAACTTGTTGAGAATTTCACAAGAAAAACAATGGTGTGCTTGGTTTTTGGAACTTTATTCTTTCATGAGTTATTTACAAGTTTATGACCACTTATAAAATGTGTTCAAAGTGCTGCCCATTGTATTCGATTGTCAATGCAACCCTCTTCTCCCACTCGACACACTGATAGCAACACCGCAGAAGAAATGCTCTCCCGATCTGACCGGGTCAGATGCTGTGAAGATACGAGATGTGCAGCATCTGAAACAACGGGATACTGGAAGCCTGTGCTAGCATTTTTATTCTGCGGTGTGTTGCTATCAGTGTGTCAAGAGTAAACTTGTAAATAACTCATGAAAGAATAAAGTTCCGTTAAAACCAAGCACACCATTGTTTACCGTGTAAAATTCTCAATAAGTCTGATGTGTTACATGACCCTCTTCCCATTGGAAATAATAAAGTTGGATCCAAAATGGCCGACTTCAAAATGGCTGCCATGGTCAACACCCATCTTGAAAGGTTTTCCCCCTCCCATATACTAATGTGCCACAAACAGGAAGCTGATATCACCAACCATTCCCATTTTATTTAGGTGTATCCATATAAATGGCCCACCCTGTAGCACAAGTGGATAAGACAGCAGGTTGGACAGATGTGGTATTAGGGAGTAGTCGAGATACAGCTTTAACGATGCAAATGAGCTTAATGAATGTAAAATTAATTCTTCTAATCACTAAAGGGAACACACAAATATATACATAATGTAAGAGCATGCATGATTAACGTTAATCTATACTACAATTATTTTGTAAGAAACTATACCCTGTACCCTGCAAAACTCCACAAAATCTCAGGATATATTGTGTTTTGGACACTGATATGCTATTCAACAAGCTTTACCACCAAACGTTTACAGGCTAAACCCAACATCAGACTATCACTAACTAGCATAAAATAACTTGTACCAACATGATACATGGAACTCGTATGGTCTTGCTAATTAATTTGCATATGCTGTTTATTTTAGCAGGGTACCAACAGAGAACACTCCAAATTCATTTTTCTGCTTTATCCCTATTTAGATACATAATTTAAAACACACTGAATGTAGATGTACAACAACACATTAAAAGTCAATACACTGTATTGTGCATTGATTACATTTTCAAATACAGTGGTACCTTGGTTAATTCGTTCCAGAAGGCTTTTCGAGAACTGAAAACAACCAAGCAAATTTTTCCCATAAGGAATAATGAAAATTGAATAAATCTGTTCCAGACCCCCAGAAAATCCACACTGTATAAGGCATTATATGCATTAATGGAGTCGTATTGTACAGGTGCCCCCTGATTGTTATACATATATTGGAGTATTGGATTGCAAGTGAAAAATAAAAGCAAAACACTTACTCTATTGGTGAACTCCGGGCACTAGCTGCTAGTGCTAACGGCTCAGTCTGAAAATGATCCAGAGGACTCAGTACTTCACGTCCTTTCCAACCATTCACCGATGGAGACTTATTTGCACTAAGAATATACTACTGTAGAAAATTCAATAAAAATAGCGGAGATCTTCATTGAGAAACAGCTACTGTGAGATCGAATCGTGAATCAGGAATCGAGTTCCAGCTGAAACGACTCGACCGAGCTGAAGTACCGAGCAAACAATGAGAACCGCGACCAATTTTTCTAGTCAAAATGTACCCAGAACCGACTTCAACAAGTTCTGAGGTGGTCGTGGTAACATTGTAGTACAGTAGTTCCAATTCAAAGGACAAGCTAACATTAGCTAACCTCTGTCACTGGTATAGCGATGTAAACTGTGGTAAGGTACTTACTTTGCTTTCTTTGTAAAGTCATAATGTTCTTTGCATGTCAAAGTGTGGGTACATTTGCCATAAAATAAAATGATAGACAATAACAAATTATAGCTTTGACCGCTGACTGGCAAACAACTCTCTTGCTAAAACATGTTGCAGCCGTCTCCAGCTAACCACGCTCCATCCCAGCCTCTGGTCACTGTCAGTGCAGAGTTTCACAAGTTGTCATCTCTGTGTGGATTTCCATTAAGTACTCTGGTGAGCTCCCACATCCCCCTAGGTGTGAGTAAGTGTGTGATGGACTGGCTCCCTGTCCCGGGTGTGTATTGCTTGTGCCCAGTGTTTTGTATTGACTCTAGACCCACTGTGGCCAAGATAAACAAATAAAATACATGTAACTGTAGCATAATCTTGCCTGTTTCTGAGTCAATAACACGCGCACACACAGAGAAAAGGATTTCTTTCTGCCTTCCTACATAAGAAGCCTTATTAAACCTCTTTCATTCACACACATACACGCACACACTGTATGTTTTGTACGATGAAAAACCTTACTCCACTGAGGTGGTGCTGAACAAGCAGGCCTCTTTATTGCTGATTAAAGGTTGTTAGAGGGAGCGTAAGTGCCCTCTAAACAGCCCTCCTCATCACACTCGCTCAAATGGCTCGGCGTGAACTTGACGCCCACGGCGCTGCTGCTGACGCTGAAATGCTCAGCATATACAAACACAGCCTTGAGCCATGTGCCGTGGGGGCTCAACAAAGAAAAGCCGTAGCACCTTCAATGCTCTCAATGCCCAGCTGCCACTACTATTAAGCTGTAGATACCCTCACCCTCTTACTACTCTTCCTTGAATCTCATCTTTTAGTTTTGCTTCGTCTCTTGCGTTTTCCTTTTTACCCCAACATGCTGTAGATTAGGGTGCACCATTCACTCTTCTGAAGGGTTTCTTCTACCACTTTGGATACCAATTCTCGAAAGCCTGTTTTTTGGTCGCCAAAGCTTGTAGTGAAACCTGCATGTTCTTGTTTTTTTTTAGTATATCCTGGTCTGCATTTGGTCCTTTCCCAGTCTGTCGACATTCCCCAAACACATGCATGACTCCATACAACTCTTGGTCATCAACTGCTTCTTCTTACTAGCATGCAACTATGGTTAAGAATAAGAAAGCAGAGTTGACCCGGCATCCTACATTTTCCCTGATTGTGAGCGAATTAGCTAACATGTGACACTGCAATGGATTGCGTTGTCTTTTTTGCTGCCTTGTGCCCAATATTGTAAATACAGAGTGATAATATAGAAGCAGTTTGAAATTAGTTTTTATTTGGGATCTATTGATTTTACTGGACAACACATTTTTTGAAAGGTTTTTCCTAAGAATGAGACAGATGACATTATCTTCTGATAACATATAATCACCAATGGAATATGGGTCCCCTTTGAGTCTTGATCCTCTAAAGGTTTCTTTCTTATAACATTTAGGGAGTTTTTCCTTGATCAATTTGGGATTGGCCATAGATATTCGAAAATAATCTAAAATTGTAAAGCGGTTCTGAGACAATGCGCCATTGTAAAAAGCACTATATAAATAAGTCTGACTTGATTATGAAAGACAACCCCAAGCTGAACACAAAAATAGTTACATATCTGCAGAATCATATACTAATTTGGTGACACATTAAAACAAAATTATTTAATCACGTGAAATCGTGTTCTATTTAATCACATAATGCTGACACATTGTTAGTTCAACTGAGCTTAAAATGTTTGGCAGCAGATTTTAGTCTGTCCTCAGCATCTGGTGCCTCTAGTCTCAGTGGTCCAACAACAATCGACCAGCATTGGTGGATTCCAATTGCCCTGATACCCCTTTTACAACAAAAACAATCTGTTCACATCATCCATATTCTCATTCACTGTGGTAGCCTAGCGGTTAAGATACTGGACTGTGGACCAGAAGGTCCAGGGTTCAAATCCCACCTCTGCCAAGCTGCCACTGTCGGGTCCTTGAGCAAGACCCTTAACCCATAATTGCTTGGATTGTAAGACTGTTTCAATTGTACGTCGCTCTGGATGAGGCCATTTGCTAAATGCTGTAAATGTAAAATGTACATTCACTGCACTGACTACCAGTAACTTCCTGTATTAAGTATACAGTATTACTCATTTCTTGTCAAGTTCCTCCATCCTTCATTCTCCTTGCACACGCAGGTCCTTTGATGGCATGGTTCGCACTGTCCCTTACACTAGATTCACCTCAATGGGTAGCAAAAATTTGTGCTGTAGTCGAGGTGTCGTCATTTTGACCAGAAAAATGGGTCTCGGCTCACGATTCAGTATACAGTGAGTCAGTGATTCAGTCTCACAATAGCTCTTTCCCAGTGAAGATCTGCACTGTGTTTGTGTTTTTATTTAGTTTTACATCTACAATACTGTATTCCTAGTGCAAATAAGTCTCCACAACCTAAAAGGATAATATTGACAGCCAACCAAAATGGAAATTCTGTCCTCAATCCTCCAGAACACAACCTGCAGTTAGCATTAGCAGCTATGTGCCGATGAGTTCACCAAGAGTAAGCGTTTTCACTTTCAATTCATTACTCACTATACTAAATAACATGAGAGGTACCACTGTATATTAGAAGAAAGGAGCAAATAGGGCAGTTTGGAGGCAAAGTGACAGAGGTGAGTTTGAGATGATTTGGTCAGATGCAGAACAGGTATGCAGGGTATATTGGTATAAAAACAAAAAGGAGAGCTGCCAGGCAGGAGGAGGAGACTATGAAAGCAAAAAAGGAGATTTATGGATGAGGTGGGTGAGGACATACAGCTGACTGCTGTGACAGGGGAAGATGAAGAGAGGGATGGAGATGGATGAGCTTCTGTGGCAACTCCTAACGGGAGAAGCCAGAGGGATAAGAAAGAAAAAAAAAAAAATTATTATTGTTATTTTAAATGGTTGACAATGTCCTGGTGAAAGCTTTCACCTTATCCTTCAATGACTGCACCAAGATCAGCAGGGAAGTGTGAATGCACAAAATGAATTTTCAATGAAATAATGCACTTCAAAGCTTTGAATGCTTTCAGCATGTTGTCAGTCAGCTCAAGAAACTTCTCAACAATGTCCATAATAATGCCTTCCATGCCATTTTCTCTCATCCCACTAGCAGATCTTCAAACTCCCTGCCACTGTCTAATTTGTGAACCAACAAAAATTCCATCCTTAATCTTGGCATCAGCTATACTTTAAAAAAAATCTAATCTCAAATAGCAAAATGTATCACCTTCATTTTCACTGTGTTCACAAAAATTTGTAATCAATCTGAATTTTATATGAGGACAATTCAGAAAATCTTTTGGAGTGGCCAGTTATTTTTATATATTATAAAATGTGACACATTGTGATTCCATTCACATAAGAAAGAACAGTACTTTATATCCAAGCTGCGTCCCTAATAGCAGTGCCAGTGCTTTTAGATCACCACAGATGTTCCAGTCATAATTGTTGTTGCTGTATGTGTTACAACAACTGTCCCATTTTATTTTACTTTCAAGTGTGCTGCATAGCCAACAGGTATTGAAGTGAAGACTTCAATCCATTAATGTCAGTGCAGAAACAGTGGTTATCAACCTACATAAAGAAGTTTGTCAAATGTTCTTAATTCCGAAAGATGGAACTTTTTGTACCTGGTGACAGCAAACCCCATTCCTATAGTTTTGAAATAAGCCATTCTGCTTTGGCCCTGACCAGGTCTTTTAACTCTATCTATGTTATCAGATGATGATAACCAGGCTTAAAGGATTCAACATCTGGATCAGTGTTGCTTTCCACATCTGGTTCATCTTAATCTGCCTCATTTAGGCTCCATGTCTCTGGTGGCTTCAGGACTGGCAAACTGCCATCAGTGGCAGTGGTCTCATGGCTGATGGCAGATTGAGGTATACAGTACACTTCTTATTTTAAGCAGAGAAGCCAAATGCATAGGTCTGATAAAAGTAACAGCCCATTGTGTGATCCTTCTGTTCTCATCCATATCACTGGGACTGGCTTATTGAATACCTCTGGCTTACCTCTGACCATTGGCTTATGAATACCTCTGAGCTCTCAGGTTGACTGCACAAGTAGCACAACAAATGTGAGCCTAGGGTTTGACTTGGTCACCAGTTTTACATCTGAAGTAGCACTCAGACTATAGAATAACAATAAGTGCAGTCAGGGTGAGTCTTTGTGCCTTACGTGTATACTTCCTACAGATGTAACAGAATGTGTTGACATTAACGAGACTTGTCTCCTGTATTAAATCTTCCTGAAGACAGTAAATCCTATTAAGTATCCTCAAGGGGCTGTCACCTAAGGAACATGTGCCCAAACAGCATCTGTAAATCTGAGAAATTAGAGGATTTTATAGACAGTCTACCAGCATCTAACCTGACTAAACATGCCCAGACACGCCTAAGACAACATCTGCATAGCACCTACACTAAACGCATACTGAATGCTTGTACTGACCAGCTTCCTTTGTGGGCAATGTATTAGTTGACTTAGGGCGTACTCACACTAGGCAATCTGTACCACGCTCAGGTGCGTTGAGACAACAACGCCAGCTACCTCTGTAAAAGTCTTATACGTGCAGCACGAGAATCCGAAAATCAGCGTGTCACATAATCAGTACATTTATTATAAGGCAAATATAGAGGGCTGGGTGTCGGTGCACCCAAAATGAAACCAAAAAAGCCACATAAGTACAACCACGAAGTCTGTGCTGTATGAGAGCTTATCGTGATGACGAAAGCGGACTGACGTGTCATCCAGGGCACACTTATACTCTGTCCTAACATTTATATATTAATGACATACTAACATTTACAAATTCCCTTTCCTCAAAAACTCATTTTTGCATCAATTACGACACCCCACACTGCACACGACTATACAAAACCATATATATCCAATTTGTAGTAGTCTGAAACAAATTCATTGGAAAAGAGAGATCTGTTTTGGGGAAAATAATCACCTACCATGTGTACCACAGGAAAGAAGTGAAAAACAAGAAAATGATATTACATAATGTACCACCCCACATGTTACATCTCTCATAAGCAACATTTTCCCCAAACTGCTCGCAGGGAAGAAAACAAGATTACAACTCTCTCTCCCTCATGTTCTTATCTCCTTTCTACATATACACAGAGGTACAGAATGTACCTGCAAACAATGATCATGATGATAACGATCATTACGTGTACAGGTTGTGTTGGATATATTACCAACACCACCAAGCAAAAGATCTCACCAAAGGAAAAATGATACCAGTTTTAACAGCACAACAAATCCACTCTGATAAACAGCTTGCGATAATGTCTATTTAACTTCGATACTAAGTGTTTAAAAGCCAGTTGCGTATACATGTTCTCACATGGTGCATACACACACACACACACACACACACAAAATATTATGCTACTTTCTTCTGTTTCTGCTGCTTTGTACAGTGACCCTAGAAAGTTTGTAAACTCTATACCGTATTTTCCGGGCTATAAAGCGCACTGGGTTATAAGGCGCGATATCAATGGTCGACTGCTAACGGATCTATTTTCATACATAAAGCGCACCGGGTTATAAGGCGCATTAAATGAAACAAAACTCTTAAGTTCCGTCAGAAGCTCAGTTTGGTCTTTACCTGGCGCAGGGCGTCTTCTTGCTTCCTACACTTCCGTATCATTGATTCGTTAATGTTGAATTCTCTCGCAGCTGCTCTATGTCCATGTTGTACTGCGTGACTGATAGCGTTGAGTTTGAAATCCGTTTCGAAAATAAATGAATGAATGCACGTACCCTAATGCTGAAGCACATACCGTATTACTCCGCGATGCTGCGCACTACGGTGGCCGTAAGCTTCGTAACTTACCAAGGCCATGCTAAAACATTTTGACAGATTCATGAGCGCCATGTACCATCTACAATCGGTTCCAGGTCAGAAGGCTCAACCAGAATTAATTCATACATTAGACGCACCGCATTTAAAGGCGCACCGTCAATTTTTGAGAAAATTTAAGGATTTTAAGTGCGCCTTATGGTACGAAAAATACGGTAACTATCTATATTTCTGCATAAATATGGCTAAAAAAAAAAAAAATTCAGATTTTCAAGTCCTAAAGCTGATTCAACAGTTATCAACAGTTACCAGAAACATTTAGTTGCAGTTGAAAGCAAAAGGTTCACACAATTTGCCAATCACATGTATGAAAACTGGATCATTTCCCTCAATAAATAAACTCCAAGTACAATATTTTTGTCTAATTTCTTCAGCTGGGTTCTCTCTACGTTTAGGATGAAAAACCCACATACTGAAGAAAAAAAAAAAAAAGGAAAGTGATATACATGATGATCAGTATTTGTTAATCTTCAAAAATATTCTCCACATATTTTGGCCTTTATATTTTAAAATCCAATTTATGACTTTTAGGACTTTAGGGATATTGTGAGAACCCTAGTTAAAACAAACAAACAAACAAACCAAAAAAAACACTTGCTTACATACACATTAGTCTTGGCCAGGTGTAAAGCGTCCATGTTTACTCCGAGCTAATCTGATTCCTCACAGAGAGTAATTAAAACTGTGAAGGCAGCATCCAAACTGGGCTCTGGATCAGCATATAAACCTGCTTGCACCAATTAAATCTGACTAATTATACTAGCCTGGAACAGTGCAGGAGCAGCCAGTAAAGTGATCCATATGGTGCCATCCCTCCTAAACACCCGAGGATCATATGGCAGTGCAAACTGCTCTAATTGGTGGGCTAAGCCTACACGTTTTGTTGTACCACCCCCATTAGACAGAAAGAAGAACATGGAGGATGGCAAACTTGGATAGCAGCAGCTGGAAGACAGGGATCGCCTGGGACTATTTGACGTATTACCTTCTATTCTTGCTTTTCCTCTGCTTATATATCAAAACCTGTTCTGATTCTGCACAACGCCAACACCTGCTACTGGCCCCTCACTTTACTGCACTCCTCTCAGCATGAATCAAACTAATGCTGATGAGGAAAATGAATAGAAAGGCTTAAAAAGGGGATAGTCAAATAAGAAGCATGACTGGATGCGTGGATTTGGTGTACGCAGCCAGAAGAAGTTTTAGTGATGAAGCCCACGAAGCTACATCTCAGCATCTCAGCTACACCATGGCACAAATTAATTGTTAAGCCCAACTGTAAATGGAGACAAAGACAGACATATGGAGCATGTTCTCACGCTTTCTCTTTCCATTTGGGTTGAGCCATGCTATGGGACAGCGAATTCAATTAGGAGGGTGGAAGAGCGATGGACTCGTCGCAAAAATGCCAAAGATTTGGCTTACAATACCCAGCATGAAGCCAAAGACAGCAACACCAACGACGATTAACACAAATGCTTATAAATAATGAGAAATAATTAGGAAGACAATAGACAGTGAAAAAACAAGAAGAAATCAAGAAAATAAGCCCTATTATAATGAGCTAACAATGAAACCGGGACTATTAGGAGCTGGTTACTTTACTCCGCAATCTGTTTCGTAAGATGCAAGATAGAATATGTAGTTAAGAATGTGTAGAAGGTTATGTCAGCCACAACTACTGCTAACAGGTTCATAACAGAAAGCATACAAACAAAGCATACAGTAGCAGTAGGGGAGGGTATTGGAAAGGACTTCACGATATAATACACATCACGATACGATTATATCACAATACACTGTATGCTGCATATTACAATATATTGTGATATTCCACATAGTTCACTGAAAATATAAAAACAGCTGAAATACAAGTTATGGTGTACAATCGGAGTCATCTTAATTCGTCACGTCACATTAATAATTCAGCGGACAAATTGAGTCCAAACACTACTGCGACATCTGCAGGAGCGGAGATTGTAGTTTACACCTCATTTAACATGTTTTTTCTTCCTTCAAAATAAATTATTTGTAGAATATCACCAAAATAAATATCGCAATATATTGCTGTATTGATGTTTTAGCACAGCCCTAAGTAGCAATGGAATGGGTTGTACTGAACACCACAGTGATTCCCATTATAGCACTGTTAGAGGATTTCACGTCAGCAAGAAGTCAGTACATAAACCTCCTGCCCTGTGCTACTAGGAGAAAGTCCAGAAAATAATAGCTATCCAGATTTACGAAGACCTTCCAGAACCTTGACCTGATCTCCATCAAACAACTTGGAGATTAACCGAAATGCCAACTGTGAGCCATGGCATATTGTCCAACATCAGTGCCTTACCTCACAGTCTTGGTCGAAAAACTAGTCATTTGGGGGGTACCAACTTTTGTACATATAGAACAAGAGATGCACCGATAGCAATTTTCTTGGAATTTCAGATTTTTTATATGTATGACAAATATATATATGATTTTTTAATATAGGCCCCCTAGGCTTGCTCAATTTGGGATTGGCCCCAGATATTAGAAGACAATCTAAAATTGTAAAGTTGCTTTGAGACATTACTCCATTGTAAAAAGCGCTATATAAATTAGTCTGACTGGACTAAAAACACACTTTTATGCTAAATCGTACAAGACCATTAAAAGTAAGCACTATGAGCTTTTATTAACTAATAAATACGACATGCACACAAAATAGATCACAGACAATCGAGACCCTCACTAAACGTTGGGACCGGGAAACAAGCATTCAAGCGACTAAGCATTAACTTTTTTTAATTTAAAGCTCCTTATACACATGAACTGAATGAACATTAGGCACTGTGCTATTCATGTGTGTGGCTGTTTCTAAGTGCACAAGTGACCGGCACAGAATCGTTACATGAAACTGCCTGGCTGATCACCGGTCCCAGCCGATCACACTGAAAACCGGTCGATTCCAGTCCCCAACTCATGGATTGGTGCATCTCTGCATAGAAACATAATATACAGATTTTCTATATATGCTGTCAAAGTTTTTATTTTATTGGATGTGCAATTCAGATTATGGATATTACTGGCAAAACAGTTTTGCACTTCCAAGGTTGCCAGGTTTCTCTTGGACTGTACAATATAAGATTATATCAGCTGCTAGTCCCTCTGGATAAGGGTGTCTGTTAAGTGCTGTAAATGTAAAAATAACACGCTTATCCATGCACTCATCTCATCTCAGCAGATCAGTGGGGAATCAAAGCTCCACCCACACCCATTCACACCTGTTTACTGGCCAATTACTGGGAGGCGGGAGGTGATTTGGGATGTTTGAAAGCTTGTTAGTGGCATATTCAAGACAGATATATGCAGTGTTAGTTTTAACTTCTCTACTTGCAAATGAAACACTATGCTGATTACGGAGGCAGCTGCCTTACAGTTAAATAAAACTATTAAACAAAAATAAAAATTCTAAATATGACCCATACAGCTAGTGATGACATACAGAAAGATGGACAGAGTAAAGCATTTGACATGACAAAATTATTCAATACATCAAAGAGTATGGAAATATATGGTATGCCACACCTAAACAAATTAGAAAGACCCTGAACAGGATGAAAACCTATCACAGAGCATCAAACATCCACTCATTCATTGGTTGAAACCAGTGTTTGAAGGTAAATATGGGATAATCAAGAAAGACAGTAATCCTGATGCAGAAAATACCATCTGCAGCACAGAATGCTGCCCACCTATCAGAATAAACCTCCTTATAATTCAAATAAACTCTGTACCAAGAATTCTGTAACAGCCAGTTCAGACATTATCAGTTCATGCACCTCACTTTATTTATATTAATATCATATGTGATTTAATATGCATATTAAATATAAGCTCACCGGACAAAACAATTAGTCACCTGTGACTGAAACGTGCTTAACAGTGTGTAATACCTCCATGAGCACAAATATACAGTTGTGATTTGATCTGTCATGGACTGGACAAGTTTCTGGTGCAAGTGACATCAATGTTCAGCCACTCTTGCATCAAATAATTGCGCATTTAGTCCCACAGTTTTCAAGAGGATTCACATCTGGGGATTTTTACAGTCCAGTCCAGTCGTGTGACGGCTCCTGAATGCTCATCGTACCAATGTGAATGCGAGAACTGTCATCTCGGAATACAGGGATAGGAATGTTATGTTCCTTGGTAAGATGATGAGCACAATTCATAATCTGGTTGTCCAGGACCAGCGAATTCTGATGAGATTTTTTTGCTACTGCTGATAGACCTGTATCACTGTATGGGTCTACGTATAAATGGTAGAAGTAGCTGTACGCTTTGATACAGCTACTTCCTTCATAATACAGCCTTTGCCACACCCAAATGCAATCATCACTTTTTGCCAATCATTAATGTCTGCTTTGCGGTCCATTTTCCACACATCGAACGAGGCATTCACTGCACTGTACCACCTCTTCTCAATCCATGAATCTCATTGCACACCCCGCAGGTATTTACAGCCTGATCAACCTTGTGCAACGCCATCTGCAGGAGCCTGAAGTTACTACCACCTTAAACACGCAAGGTGACTAATGTTTTGTCCAGGGAGCTTATGTTCTCATATACTACATACTATAAAGCAAAACTATGAAAGATAAATGTAGTGCACTAGTATTGACTCAACAGCAAAGATACTGTACACATCCAGTACTGCTATCATGTCCTCATCCTCAGTTGTGCTGTGCTGCGACATCCAGAACTGTCCTGCGGTCCACAAACGGTTTGAGTGCAGCATAGCTCAAATAGTTAAACAGATGAGACGAAATTATAATACTTGGTTATTTATTTATTGAGGAAAATGATCCAATATTACATATTAGTGAGGGGCAAAAGTATGGGAACCTTTGCTTTCAGTATGTGGTGTGACCCCCCTGTGCAGCAATAACTGCAGCTAAACGTTTCCTGTAACTGTTAATCAGTCCTGCACACTGGCTTGGAGGAATTTTAGCCCATTCCTCTGTACAGAACAGCTTCAGCTCTGGGATGTTGGTGGGTTTCCTCACATTAACTTCTCACTTCAGGTCCTTCCACAACATTTTGATTAACATCAGGACTTTGACTTGGCCATTCCAAAACGTCATTGTTCTTTAACCATTCTTTGGTAAGAGGACTTGGGTGCTTAGGGTCATTGTCTTGCTGCATGACCCACCCTCTCTTGAAATTCAGTTCATGGACAGATATTCCTTTAGAATTCTCTGATATAATTCAGAATTCATTGTTCCATCAATGATGGCAAGCCGTCCTGGCCCAGATGCAGCAAAACAGGACCAAACCATGATACTACCACCACCATGTTTCACAGATGGGATAAGGTTCTTATGCTGGAATGCAGTGTTTTCCATTCTCCATATATAACACTTTTATTTTAAACCAAAAAGTCCTATTTTGGTCTTATCCGTCCATAAAACATTCTTCCAATAGCCCTCTGGCTTGTCCATGTGATCTTTAGCAAACTGCAGACAAGCAGCAATGTTCTTTTTATGCACACCATTGCTGTTCAGTATTCTTCTGATGGTGGACTCATGAACATTAGCCAACGTGAGAGAGGCCTTCAGTTGCTTAGAAGTTACTCCGGGGTACTTTGTGACCTCGCCAACTATTACACGGGCTTCCTCTTGGAGTGATCTTTGTTGGTCGCCCACTCCTGGGGAGGGTAACCATGGTCTTGAATTTCCTCCATTTGTACACAATCTGTCTGACTGTGGATTGGTGCAGTCCAAACTCTTTAGAGATGGGGTTGTAACCTTTTCCAGCCTGATGAGCATCAACAACTCTTTCTGAGGTCCTCAGAAATCTCCTTTGTTTGTGCCATGATACACTTCCACAAACATGTGTTCTGTAGAGCAGACTTTGATAGATCCCTGTTCTTTCAGTAAAACAGGATGCCCACTCACACCTGATTGAAATCACCTAATTAATTTCACCTTCAAATTAACTGCTAATCCTAGAGGTTCACATACTTTTGCCACTAACTAATATGTAATATTGGATCATTTTCCTCAATAAATAAATGACCAAGTGTAATATTTTTGTCTCCTTTGCTTAACTGGGTTCTCTTTATCTACTTTTAGGGCTTGTGTAAAAATCTGATTATGTTTTACTTAAGCAACACTGTATATACAATTTATATACAACTGCATTTCAGCTAATATATATCTGGCAACATAATATAAGGGTTAAGTAGGATAATACCCTTAATGACAAGGATAATAACCTTATAGGACCATGGACGAATTTGCGATTGGATGCTGTCCAATCAGACATTATGCGATACATACCTGATTTGCAGTTATCAAAAACTAAGTTGCATATTGACTGTTTTAAGACAAATACTTTGGTTAAGCTAAAAATGCCTAATGTAGTCAATACACATGAATGCTTCACAACTCCATAAAAAAATAGTTTGTTTATGGAGATAGTTCTCAATGACTATTTCCTTTCTAATTATTGGTCACCATATTAGATACACTAATATTGGCTTTATAACATGTTGGTGAGTTACATAGCTATTTTGTCCCCATGTTCAATGCGTTTGTCATCCTATGTTAGTCAACATGTATCCCGAATCAGTCTCAGTTTCTGTTCAGAGAATGCTGGTGACTGGATTTTATGGTTGGATGACTATCAGTGACAGTAAAGTGACTAAAAACAACCAGTTACCATTCTGGCCTTGATTACATTACTACCATATCATTGCTGCCTTGAAAATTGTCAGCACCAAAATAATACCTGGTCAGTTGTGATGCTAAAATGTCCCTTTTCCATTGATGGAAGGGTAGAAGAGGGCTGACAAATTCTGCAGAGCAACGAACAATCTATAGCCATATGTATAAATGTATACAATATGTAAATGATATTTGGGTTTAATTCAGTTTCTACCTGTTAAAGGTAAACTGTGTGTATTCTGATGCGGTATTAAGTATAGCAGTGAGGCCCATGTGTGCATGTAATCACACAGTGGTGTCCTACCAAGGGATTAAATCTGCTGAGATTAAACCTTTGGTATAAAAGCTGCAATGAGACAGACGTACAATATGGAATCCCACATTGGAATTGCTTCTGGCTACAGCCTCGGTGTTACACTCATACATATGAGTAAGCTTAGAGCAATTTTCATGATGATAAACCATGATTTTATAAACACAACGCTTTAGGCATTACAATATGCAAAATCAAGGGAACCAATTAAATAAGCATGTGATACTAGAATTACTAAAATGAAGGCCAAGAAGAGACGTGTACTGTAAAACAATTGCAAAAAAAAAAACCCTCTGATCTTGGGAATTGCATGCATTATTTATCGTATTTTGAAATGTGGTTAGATATTAATCCAGGTTATTATAATACATAAACATAACTGATAAGACAAGTAGTTCTTTATTGAATGCAGTATTTTATGTATCTGGTTAAGGAGGTGTTCCTTAAGAAATACCAAGAACCTTGTCCTAATCAAAACACATTTTTAAGGACCTTATAATGTAGACATGCCACTTTAACGCTCCAGAACACTTCTGAGAGACAAAAATAGACTATTCTGAAAGTAATATACAGATTTGTGTTTGGAGGAAGAACAGACCTGCACACCAACACCAGACCATCTCAACTGTGAAGTATGGTGGAGAAACGGCAATGCAACCATTGAGCGACTAATGAATTAACACTTGAATTCAGAATTTCCTTATACAGGGTATAAATTAGGACATCTTAATAGAATTTGGATGATTGGGACTATGGTGATGCAATGGTTAAGGTACAGGACTGTGGAACAGAAGGTCCAGGATTTAAATCCCAACTTTGCCAAACTGCCACTGTTGGCCCTTGAGGGGTCCTTAACCCACAACTGCCTAGAGTGTAACACTGTATTAGTTGCAAGTTATACTGGATAAGGGCATCATCCAAATGACTATGTAAAAAAAAAAATTCTCATCTTTTCTACGACCACAGGACGTCTTTCGACACGGTTGTTTAACAAATGAGAAGCTACTCACTGCATCAGTTAGGGTTAAATAACTCGTTGGCAGCTGAAACAATCACCAATGCAGTAATTATCCGATGGGAGGCTTTTACCCATTTACTTAGTTAATTCCAGGTGGTGACCTTTTCTTTGGCCGGGCAGTGTGTATATATTTTTGGACAGGCCCACACCAAGCCAAGACCAATTGAGATGGTCTAACATTTCTTTGTGCAAGAAAGGTTATTGCTGCCAAATTTTATACTACTTAATAAATAAGGTTCACTTACAGTTTATAATGAACAGTTTAATAAAGTCAAAAGTACAGTGTTTTAATAGTTTAGGCAGATGTCCATTATTAGAACTAGGATGAAGATCTGAAAATATTAAAGTATTTAATACAGCATTCATACCAAAGGGTTCATAAACCATCTTCCAACTACATATTTTGAGAAGCTGTACACCAAAACGCTGTTCTATAACATGTATTTAATATAAATATGAAATATATTACATAAACACAATGGGGTAACAATAATTTATTATAATAATGACGTTATTGTCTAAATTTAAACTCAACGTAAGCCTTTTAGTATATAATTACCCATTATTCATAGTATTATTCATAATTATTATTGTTAGTTGAGCTGTTTATAAGGTC
Organism: Ancistrus triradiatus; assembly: GCA_025084515.1. Taxonomy (NCBI): domain Eukaryota; kingdom Metazoa; phylum Chordata; class Actinopteri; order Siluriformes; family Loricariidae; genus Ancistrus; species Ancistrus triradiatus. The sequence continues at coordinate 37,098 of JAJAGP010003668.1, forward strand.
TTACCAGTACAGACTCAGTGCTCACATGAGGAATGGAAAATTTACATTTGTCTTAAGGACACAGGACAGACCAACAGAGGATGAGAAAAACCATACAGTGGAAATTGAACATTTGTCAACGTAGATGGCGGTCTAATGAAATAGAATGACATAACTGGCTGGACAGGAAAGGTCCCTCTAGCTCGTGTTTCAAAGTCAGTAAGGTTTCAGTTTTACATTAATGCTCTGTTCTCCTGGCATACTTACCAGTTCAAGTCTAGAACAACTCCAGTACAGGTACATAGTCAGCTGTCACTGCATCTTAAGACGTCTTGAGACAGTTTGTTATACTAAGATGTCTCAAGACATCTTAAGACTGAACGAATAAAGACATCTCTCTGTCTTGAGACATGAAAGTAAATGTCTTAAGACATGGAAGTAATAATTTTGTACGTCTTGAAAACAAGGCCTGACATTCTCTTGGGACACAGATCTTATGTCTTAAGATGGTTCAGTTTAGAGCAAACAGTGCTTCACAAGATCTTTTTTCATATCAATACCATGTTGTATTAACTGTAATAGTTTTTTTTAATTGTTAATAATTGAAGGTAGGCTAACAATTTCTACATTCTAAACCTTTCAGAAGTATTAGTTTATGTAAATATTGTCATCGATTTTAACACAGAACAAAAAGAGAACATGAATTTGGGTTAAAAACAGTTATAATCAGCACAATAACGAAGTAGAGTTGATATATCAGTAACATCAGTGTTTTGAGAAATACAAAGACTGTATTTCTCAGTCATCTCAGTCAGGTCATACATTTTCAGTTGAGTTGATGTTTAAGTGTATTAAGTCGTTACGTTAACGTTATTCTCTGATTGCGAGACGTGAAACGTCACTTCCGGTTCGTTCCCATGGTGACAAACTAGTTTGGAAACTTTCCCCACACGGATGTCAGGTGCTTTCATTAAGTTAATCACCTTGTTTGTAACGGGACACACCGGCAACGCCATAAGGTTATTCAACGCCATAAGGTTATTTATTATTAAATATGAGTTAATGTATTTGGAGACATACAAGCTATACAGGAGATTATATATATATATATATATATATATATATATATATATATATATATATAAAATGTTGTTTCTTTATAGTTTTCACCTCATTATGTATGAAAAAGGGTGTCAGAAAAGCTTCCAGCTTACCACAACTCTGTTTACCTTCATGCTTAGTCTGAGTTAAAGTATATTAACATAGTAAAGTAAATTAAATTAACGGTCATAATGTCTACATTGCAAAACCAGTGAGAACTAGAATTTATTATTAAGTAAAAAATTCTCATTTAATAAATTAACTGTTTGAGAAAAGTAAATTTTATTTTATAGAATGCATTCAAAAGTCTTCGGACCCTTTCACTTTTTTTCACATTTTGTTGCCATGTTGTGGCCTTGCGCTAAAATAATAATTAAAACAAACAAACAAACAAAAAAAACTCAATGAAAATCATCCTTTAGCATTACCAAAATGTGAAAAAGTTTTATTTTGAAAACTGTTTTGTTGTTTGTAAGATGATGTGAATCTGTGTGATTAATTGCTGTTTAATACTGATAAAGTAGTGATTTGCGATAGTTCTGTGATTTGCGATAAAAAGATAACGCATAGGGAATTTTATTTGGTTATTTATGTGGACTTTGCATTACATTTTTATTTTGCGATTCCATGACACTTCATAAAGTTCTGAAGCAGTGCGGCAATAATTTTGATATTGTAACAGAACCATTTTTAAATGTTAAATTTCATAGTAAGTACATTTTACTTAATACTGCCAAGTTATTATACTTAAAGTACTAGAGCAAATTATGAGGATTTTTTCCAAGTACATCCTACAAATTATTTTTTCAGTGTATTTATAAGCACATTTCAAGTTAGCTATGCAGACTGTACCGGAGATGTAAAACAGTGGAAGCCAACTGCATACAAAATGTCAGAAAGGTATCTGAAACATGAAATAAGATGACAAAAGTATTTTAAGATAATATTTAAATACACAATATTACCATAAAATTTAAGTAAAAATGAAAATAGGTTACTAGATAGAAGCAATTTATTAATCTGCAAATTATCAATGTACTATGCATATTAATGTTAAGGATTAATATAAGAAATATTTATAAAATAAAAAGTAGATTTGTATACAAATCAATATTATGCGTCCTACATCTTATACATCTATAGGCATGTCTTAAAGACATGTCTTCAAATTTTAAGACATGCCTCTAGATGTCTTAAGACATCTTCATAATGCTTCTTAAGACATCTCAAAGATATGGTTATGGCTGAGTATGCATGTGCCATTTAACGACCATTCGATCAATGTCCATTTACTTTAATTACCGAGCACTGTGTCTCAAATTATAATGAATAACAGGAAATAAAAATATTTCTTTTAACTGCAGATGTTCTAGCTATAAACAGCTGGTCAAATTAAAATCTAATCAATGCTGGGGATCCTCGAGCAGATGCAGGCGGAAGTCCGTCATTCATGTGTGTGTGTGTGTGTGTAACTACCTTACTGGTCGTGATGTTTTTTCTGCAAGTTACTCGTTTTTATGTACGACTTACTTCTTGGTAACAAGCTGTAAATGGCGTCCATAAGTATATGTCCATGTCCTACTGAAATTAGAACTCCTTTGTTTGTTCCCCAGTACCTGTATATTTTCTTTAACCTATAACTATATAAACTGGTTCACAATCACTCAGAGTCCGTTTCATCTGGCTGATTTTCTGTGTTCTTCATAAAACTGTCTATCAGTACATTTTTGGCTTCTGTCAAACAAAAGCATCAGGTCCATCATACCTTCCTCTTGTGTTACAGCTTTTCCCAAGACAAGGTCGTAACAGTACATTACTGTATGCTCTATAATTACTGTTAATTTCCATAAATTAAAAATGAGATGGCATTGGGAACACTGTGTGTATGGCAACGTTCCACTTATGAGTTCAGCGATATCTCTGATGCTTTTACATATCATTTGCATGCGGGTTTCTTGTAAAAATGGCCTTTATATTTACAGTAGCCTAAAAAGACTGACTATGGCAATGTCCATTTTCTAGTTTCTAAGAACATAATGCGAATGTTAAGTGGCGCTTCCTTTTACCTCAGCCTATCCTTGAACATGTAATGGCTGGTATTCAAATGGCAGTCTATAAGGAATATGGTGCGTTACCTACAACACCAGTGGTACACAACATGTAGTTTCAAGTCAAGTGCTGGTTTTAACATTCACTGTGCTTTTTTGTTTGGTTTCCTCCCACATTCCATCCCCAAGCGTTATTGCAGATAGTAAATCAACCAGATCCAAACTGCAACTTCTTTTTTGAAAGACCAAAAGACAAAAAGATTGCTCTAGGTTAATGAGGTTAAGATTAGGATTAGGTGTAGGATTAATTATCTGCAGTAATACGTCAATGACAAGTCCTACAATGATGCAAGACAAATGTGGTTGTGTATATGTTCAGTCCAGTTCAAGGAAAAGACACCAGACACTTGCACGGTAGACACATGTAAAAGTTTTTCCTCACATACAAAAGCAAAATCAAAAGCAGAAAGGGGGACCCCAGGCCTCTAAGGGTTATTCTATAACAAACCTGTGATGCTGCCTCTAAATTCACAAGAAAAGAAAATTTGAAAGGAGAAAGAAGCTGAACAAGAATCAACGACCTCAACAATCACTACATTACATACCACTAAAAGCTGCTGGTTCAAATGGCACAAATGCTATGCACTACACAAATCCAATTTCTAAAAGATTTCTCCTTATTAATGTTGAATGTACCCAACACTAGTCTGGACAGGTCATGCTTTTGACCTGATCTGCATGGGAAGAAGAACATTAAGCCACCAAACAAACAAAATGTAGCATACAGTAACAACTGCCAAAGTTTCTGTTCACATTATTGTGCAATGATTAGTGACTATAAATTCTGGCACATAATGAGGACAAGGAGGTAAGAGAGCGCCAAGATTATGATGGCTTTCTATGAAGTCTGTGATATAAGAGAGGAGCCAAGAGTGGTGGGGCCACAACATGGACAGCTTTGCAAACATGGAATTCGGTAAAAAATTCATGAAAATGGCATTGTTTAAGTATCTCTGCAAATATACTGTGAAACAGGACAGTTAAGATGGCCCATATCTCTAAAAAGTAGGAGTTGGATTGTACAGGAGCAGGTAGGTATTTGGTATCACCAAGTCTTCAGTCTGGTTGATTGTTCATGACAAAGCTGTTTGGAATGTTCTCATGCCCGATTACATCATGCCACCCCAAGGATTTGAACCCCGGCATATCCTACAGGTCTTTCAATATAGGTAAGGATTTCCACCCCTGCTAGAGCTGCTTAGACTAAGGTCACATTGCCAAATATCAGATACTTATAAAATTGCATTACCACAGATGTCATTGACCCTAATTGGAGTAGAGTCAGATTGAATGTATTCCCATTCCCACCAAAATCAAAAGAAACATCGGAGTCATTCATGAAACCAAAAACAAAAGGGATTTTGCCACTTTTACTCAACTTATTCTATATAAATAATTTTGGTTACTGTTTTTTCAGCAAGGACTTAAACTTTAAAGTCTACCTAAAAGTCAATGTGCAGTATCCTGTCAAGACAAGTATAGCAATCTGGCTCTTTGCTTAACGATTGGTTTGAACTAGCAATGGAAATGATGACAAAATGTCTAAGCAGGGATTTGTAACCGTACCTGCAGTGGAAACCCGCACCAACACATACTCAAGTAAAGGCAGCGCTGTGCACAAAATGCACAACAATGCACAGCAGGATATGTGTGGTGACTCACTGATTATTGAAGAGTTTATTAGAAGTGACTGCCTTTGTGTAGAAAACACATGACATTTGCACTGAATGCTGAAAGTGGCGTTTAACGGGAAACTGATACAAACTGCCTGAGGAGGCGTTAAAGTCCGTGCTATCAGTCAGGAATAATTATCAAAGCCTGCTTTCGTATGTGTCTGTGGAACACATAGAATGGAAATGTCATATGGGGTGGTTTTGAGCAGGAAGCCTCATTTGTCGACAGACCTGTTATGAGGGTGTGCACACTATTAGCTGGTAAAGGTGAAAGACCAGCATCAGTCAGCATTGACGACTCACTTTACAGTCTCTTTTGACCAATATGTTGGTTGGATGATAACAGTGGCAATTATTGTTAGTGTGAGTTGTGATGGCATAAGTGGATCAGACACAGCAGTGCTGCTGGAGTATTTAAACACCTCAGTGTTCACAGTCAGAGTTGACCTCACTGTCATTCATCATTAGCTGATAGAATGGGCACTACAATACAGACTTACATTCACAAATGCCACTTAAATTGTTACTGTACAAAAAAACAAGCCTTATGTTAACCACGTGCTGAAACGGTGCCAAGTTCTCTGAAGGCATCTGGGATGGACCAATCAGTATTCCAGATTTTTTTTGGGAGAAATGGACACCATGTGTTCTAGACCAAATACAAAAAGGACCATCAAGACTTAGCTAGCATCAAGACTAAGCTAAAGGTCCAAAAGCCTGGGTCCATCATTGTATAGGGTTGTGTCAGTGCCCAAGGCAATGGTCATTAACACTTCTGTAATGGCAGCATTAATGCAGAAACATACAGAGATTTTAGATCAACATAAGCTGCCTTCAAGATGACATTTTTTCTAGGGATACCCATGCATTTTGTGAGGACTGAAATATGCAAATCCTTTCCAGGCTTTCTTTGAGGAACATTGTTTTAAAACATTTCAATAATTTTCTCACGCATTTGTTGACAAACTGGAGGTCCTCTGCCCATCTTGCTCCTCAAAAAAACTTTTCTCGGATACTGCTTTTGTACCAAATCATGATTACAATCACCTCTTGACATTACCTGTTTGAAATCACCCAAATTGCCCCATCCAATTTTGTTGGAATGTGTTGCAGGCTTGAAATGCAGGAATGGCTGTTTATAAATGAATAAAATGAACTAGACAAAACATGAAATATCTTGGATTCATACCATCTGCAATTAAATAAAAGTCAACATAAATGTAAGAAACAATGAATATTTTTTCATTTGCATTGTCAATACTTTCCCAGCTTTTTCCGATTTGAGGTTATATATTGGCAACAAAGCAAGCTATTTTGATCAGTCCAAGCATGCCTGGAAATTCTGGCAGGGTAGATGTTATGGCGATTTTGTCTTAGGCGAGCCTGTTCAAGATGCTAGCAGACAGGCTGCTGACATTTACACATGTTTACAACAATGTTTAACAACAGGATTTCCTGTCTTCAGGAAGGTTTAATACAGCAGAAATGCCTCATGAATGTTGCAACAGCTGCGATACATTCTGTTACATCTGTGGCAAGTACACGCTTAAGGATCAAAGACACACCATGACTGCATTTAGCAAGAAGCTCTATATCAGATATAAAATTGGTGATCAAGCAAACCCTGGGCTCCTCACATTTGTTGTGCAACAAGTTCAGTCAACCTGAAAGCTTGACTCAGATGTATTTGAAAGTCATTTGCACTCACAATAAAATAGTGAGAACATACACCGTTACTTCTTTCTGACCATGTATCTGAATTCTCTACTAAAAATAAGAAATCTATTGAATACCCCAATATGTCTTCAGCCATGAGATGCGGTTCCACATGATAACAGTTTGTCAGTACTGAAGCCACCAGAGCCATGGAGCCTAGATGAGGCAGATGAAGATGGGCCAATACATGAACCAGATGTGGAAAACAGCACTGATACAGAATTGAAACCCTTTATGTTTTGTCATCATCAGCTGATGATACAGCCAGAATCAAATGACCTCTTATCCAATTTCACCTCATTCCAGAAAATGATGCCGTGAACAGTGAATGCTCCAAAACTAGGAGCCAATTTCCATTATTTTCTATTGGTAAATTCCAAGAACCATTTACTCTGCATCTTTGCATATATACACTTTGCATATAACTGAACTTCCTGCCTGTTACTGGACAGTTCTTCTGCTTCTCTACTGCATTCGTATCTAGTGTTTCATCATCGCGTGTGTCTCGCTCTAACTAAGAATGTTTTGACATCAATATGCTTACTGAAAAGTTAAAAGCATGATGCCAGCCTCAAGATGAAGATCTACTGTGGGAGCATTTCACACTTGCTTAAAGAAGGTTGTCATTTGTACTACAATATTTGTAAAATAAATAAGTTGCTGTTAGTGCATGTGCATAATTAAAAAAGCTATGCCTTCTGTTGTCTCACAACAAGTTTATCTAATACTTGCCTTAAAAAACTGACAACAATTATGTGGTGTAAATAGATTTTTCTCAAATTTTTCTTAAGTAGGCTCAAATGTTTCAATGTTACCTCTACATCTAGGCGTTTAGCAATCAGAACATACAATCCAAGCAATTGAGAGTTAAGGTTCTTGCTCAAGGACCCAATAGTGACAGCAGTGGGATTTGTACCCTGGACCTTCTGGTCCATAGTCTAGTACCTTAACCGCTAGGCTACCACAGTCCACGCAATGTGTGTAGTAAGCATCTCCTGCCAAATTCAGCTCGTCCCCTTCATAGTGCTGTATCTAGCAGCACCTTCATAAAATGACTCATTCCTCCAAGAAGCTACTGGAGATCTTTCCTGCTGGCTGCTTTTCTGCTCTATAATGGTTGCTACCAGCATGTTACCATTATGCCAGATTCACAGCATGAAAAATAGACAATAAACGACTAAAATCTCCGTGTTACACACACACACAGGTGACTGTTTGGTAAAAATGCATTTTCTTGTTGTTTCCTGCACATTGTCTTTGGTTCTTGCAGCGTGTAAATTTGTAGCACAAGCAGTCTGTAAGCGTAGGGGATTTATTGTGTGTAAATAATGTCACTGACGTTTGCCACTATGCCACTATTCACATCGGAATCAATGAAACTTTATCTATCAATCATCTATTGATAGTGCTGTGCAAAAATCTTCCATTAGATTAGATATAGCATTGTTTTAGCCACCATATATAATTAGTTTTCAGTCTCTTCATACAGATATTCATATAGAATACAACCAATACAGTAAATACAGAAACAATACAGGAAATGTCCATGCAGTATTAAAAGATTTAGTGTGACCTCCGCTTATACTTGAGCAATAGCAACACCCGGCAGCTTCATCGAAATGCTAAGTTGACCCTTCTACAGGTCGAAGAAGCTTGATCAGGAATGGTCCTGTTGGAAGGGTAGCAGGCAAGAAATTACTTTTTTGGAAGGGGAACAAGGTGAAAAGGCTAACATATGCTAAAGCTCAAGGACTGGAACGATTGTTTGTTTATTAGTTTAATTTAACGTCGCATCAGCATCAATGGCTATGTTCACTACAGAAGCAAGGTTATATCAGCACACTAGTCATGGGCTAATTTAGAGTGACCACTCAGCCCAATGCATGTCTTTGTAATGTGGAAGGAAACTGGAGCAAAGCCATGCAGACATGGGGAGGACATGCAAACTCCACACAGCTGGAGTCCTGGGTCGGGATCAAACCAGGGATCTCTGAGTCTTGAGGAAACTGTGCTAAAAACATGCACCACCATGCCACCCCTCAGTGGGGGGAAAAAAACAAACAAACAAACAAACAAACAAAAAAGGTGTATTATGGAGTGACGAAACCAAGTTTCAAAATTCAAATGAGAATAAAAATGTTGGGTCCAATTGTCGACAATATTATATATGGTCATTATACTATTGCAAAAACAACAAATCTAATTCTGGCCTAAGACTTTTGCACAGTACTGTGTCTGTAAACAACCAATGAAAAGGCTGAAAGTGTAGGTTATTCCCAGACAGGAAGAAAGCAAAGGGATGCGGACAAAGGCAAAATAATGTTTGGAAAGCCATCTACATCCAATGTATTACACTGATGCATGCTCACCACAATTTGATTACTTAGGTTCAATTTTAGATCATAATAATTTATTACAGCAGGTTAGTGGTTTGTATAGCTTAAGGGAATATCCAATATACTACAGTGAGAATTCAGAATACACTATACAGGCAAAAGTTTGTGGACTCCCCTTCAAATTATTGAACTCTGCAATTTCAGCAATACTCACTTGTACCGAATACCAAGTGACTCTTACCAGAAGCCGACCTCATAGTCATGTTCCAAAATCTAGTGGAAAGCACTTTGAGGAACAAAGACTGTTGTTACACCAATACCCATGATTTTAATGTAATTTTTTTTCGTGTCCACAAACTTTGTCTATATAGTGAAAAAAAAACCTATGCATAACATTTTCCTAGTTGTTACTCATTGGAACATCTCCAAGTGAAATGTAACTCACATATACATGTATCACTACAGTATTTTGCCATGTCTATTTAAAATAAAACAGATTTAATTTAGTGTAAAGTGAGCTCATTTAATATGCAAAGTCTACAGTATTACATCTGCTAAAAACCCTTAAAATAGTTCATCTCATATAAATGGCAACTGTTATTTTAGTGTATAATTAATGACAACTTCCTCGAATACTCATGCTGAGTACTTCAAGTGCATATTTCCACAAGGGGGTCCTGCCAAGCCCGAAAATAGAAACCCACGCTCACGACGCGCCTCCCACCCTACCTTGTTATATTATCATCATATCGATCAGCTCAACTCTAGGTATTTTCAGAAAGTAATGATAGCATTCTGTATACATGTAATACATGTAGGTGGTGTGAAATGTTATGATAATGGTTTCTTCAGGGTATGAAACAGTCTACATGGAGTCAATCATGGTTCGTTTTGTTGCAGTCTATGCAGTCGATATTTCTCCACATTCACTGCATCTCACCTCTCCTGTGATACTTTCATAAGTATGACAAGTAACTCGTCTTTCTCCTGTCAAATCCTATGAGGTAGCATTACCTAACAGCACCATTACCTAACAGGGTCTAAAATCTGAGACCACTAGTGAAAATGCGTAAATTGATGGACAACAGTTTTGAATGAAAAGTTGAAGCTTTGAAAAAACAGTAAATACAGTGGTACCCCAGTTCGTTAATTGTTAATTCGTTCCAGAAGGCTTGTCAAGAACCCGAAATGATGAGTACCGAGCAAATTTTTCCCATAAGGAATCATGTAAATCGAATTAATCCGTTGCAGACCCACAGAAAATCCACACTGTATAAGACTTTATACGCATCGATGGAGTTATATTGTACAGGTGCTCCCTGATTTACGATGGGGACAAGTTCCAACTAATCCATCATAAGTTAAATGTAACATGAATCGATAAGTTTAAATAGTGTTTGGTAGAGCGGTCTATACTGAATAGTAGCCCATGATAAGTAATGATAAATAAGTTGATGTTTAAAACACTTACATTAACCTACAGTTGGCCAAAATCATTAACACAAAACATTTTATAATAAAGTTTTGATAAATCTCATGTAAATTTCAGTGAGTAACGAATTGAAAGTAAAAAGTAAAAGCAAAATACTTACTCTATCGGTGAACTCAGGGTGCTGACATGGCTGCTAAGCTAACTGCAGCCTGTGTTTCCTTTCAGTTTCCTTTCCGTTTTCTCTCATAATTAACCTTTTTAGGACCCATGGAGACTTATTTGCATTAAGAATATAGTACTGTAGATGTAAAAATAAAGAAAAATACAATAAGCACAGAGGAGATCTTCACTGAGTAAAGGCTGTTGTGAACCTGAATCACTGTGTACTGAATCCTGAATTATGAATTAAGTTTCGGATTAAACGAGTCACGCAGCTCGACTCATACAAGTTGTAGCAAGTGCACAGAGTACCGAGCAAACGACGAGAACCGAGATAGTTTTTTTCTAGTCATAATGCGTTAAGAACCGAATTCGACGAGTTCCGAGGTGGTTGCGAACCGAGGTACCACTGTATATAAATTTCAGATTTTTTAAAGTATATGGCATATTCCCTGTTTGCTGTAAAGACAGCATGCACTCGAGCTGGCATGGACTCCACAAGTGTTGTCTAAACCTGTTGATCCATGTTATCTTAGCATTTCACAATATTCCAAAGGGCATCTTGTGATATTACTGAATACTTGGCTTTCTACACCTTCAAATGCCCCCATAAATGCTAGATGAAGTTTAGATCTGGTGACTGTCGAGGAAAGTCAGCACCATCACAGCTGGCAGTCCTGGATCTTCCTTGGTTTTCAGGTAGTTGTTTTTCAAAGCATTCGTCTGTGATTTTGGACATTGTATTAGTAATGAAATACATATTACATTTGAGAAAATTGCAAAAACAAGCAGTTCGTACTAGTTGGCTCAGGTATCCATTGTACTGTATATTTTTGACTAACACCAAAACTAAACCAAATTAGCCAATAGAGTTAACACTGGGATGCCAACTTCACATCAACACCTATGGTTGTAGATGGCCATACAGTGTGCACGCATGTGCTGTTTAACATCCACATTACGTTCTGTGAACCAGGACGTTGACTGAAATGGATGTTGACCAGAGAAGACATACAGGTAGGTGGGGGACAATCAAAGAAGTACTACTCACAACAGGACAGGCACTTGCACTAAAGATTGCCATTTACATACTTCTTACAAATCAAACACAAAAGGTAACAAAGGCCAACACAAAAAACTAAACTAAAGGAAGTAAGGTCTGACATCTGCATCTACTTCTGCATGCTGCCTTAAATTCTATCGACAGGGCAACTATCCATCAACTCGACGGCACAACGCCTATGCCCCGACTAATTGGTACCATAATGAGTATTTGATTAGTCTGCTATACTAATGAACTGTTTCTATATCTGTATCTCCCATCTTTCCTGAGGTACACCTTACAAGGAAGGCACAGAATAGCTGTTTAACCACTAATTATTAGTCTACATGCAAAAAGCCAACTGTATCAATACCATACACGCTCACCAAGCACCTTGTTAAGAATACCTGCACACCTAACCATTCATGCAAATATCTAACCAAATCATTTGGCAGCAGTTCAATGATACAGGCCAGCAGTTACATGTAATGTTCACAGCAACCATCAAGATGTGGAAAAAGATGATCTCGCTGCCTTTGACCATGTTATGATCATTGGTTCAGACTGCCAATGTCCTTGGATTTTCACACACAACAGTCTCTACAGTTTACTAAGAATGTCGGGGCCAAAACCCCTTGTTGATTAGAGAGGTCAACGAGGAATGGTCAGACTCTCCAGGTGACAGAAAGGCTTTGTTAGCTCACACAAACTCTCTGTACAATTAATACCATTCAACATTTGCTTAAATGCCACCACCTATTTGAATACTGGTTTTGACAATTTGCATCCCTTCATGGCCACAGCATCTTTAATGGCTATTCCATTGTTTCCACCATGGTAATGCTTCTCAAGCTGGTTTCAGGAAATTGACAACAAGTTCAGTGTTCTTCAGTGGCATTCCCAACCCGTGGATCTGAACAACTTTGGGATGTGGTAGAATGGGAGCTTTGCAGCATGAAAGTACACCTGCATGAAATCTGCAGGAACTGTGCGATGAAATCATGTTAACATGGATCAGAATGTCAAACGAATGTTTCCAACATCGTGTGGAATCCATGCAATGAAGAACTGTTGTTGTTTGGAGAGCAAAGGGAGTGCCCGGTCTCAGTGTCGTATATTCCTAATAACGCACCTCATGAGTGTCGCATAAGCACATTAAACACAATAAATACTGGTGTGTTATGTTATGTGATTGGTTAAAATGAAATGACTGTCTGAAATAAGCTCTCTCTCCTCTTAAGTGGGTTTGCGTCAGCTGAATGACGTCATTGCTTAGTATTAAGATACATTTCAATATAAAAACATTTCTATTATAAGCTGAGCTGACGTGCGTGCTTCCTTCATCTGATTAAAGCCCATTAAATTCAAAAGTAAAACAAAAACACCTAGACAGTTATGGCTGACATTGAGACAGCTGTTAATTCAACATGATTTCTGTAAGCCAGCTCTTGCTGGAACATGTGATAGCTGCAGTTCTTCCTTCTATGTCAGTGCTTTACCGGTTATGGCAGTGGTCTTACCGAAGCTCCTTATTAAGTAGAGAACTAGGACTTCTGCTGCATGTTTAGAAGCAGAGTGAATGAGCAACAGCTGAAATGAGCAAGTTGGGTTTACATTTACATTTACAGTATTTAGCAGACGCCATTATCCAGAGCGACTTACAATTTGTTACAGTCTTACAATCCAAGCAAATGTGGGTAAAGGGTCTTGCTCAAGGACCCAACAGTGGCAGCTTGGCAGAGGTGGGATTTGAACCCTGGACCTTCTGGTCCAGAGTCCAGTATCTTAACCGCTAGGCCACCACAGTCCCACAGGGTTTTTTATACATTAGTCAATACCTGGTAAAAATGATTACATACCTGGTAACTAAATGAGCTGTTAAAAAAATATTATCATTATTTTTCATTCAATATATTAACAAAACAACCCTTTATATGAAGTACAATGATGGACAGTAAAAAATAAATAAGATTTAATTCATTTTATTATAAAATAGATTATGAGCAAAATCTAACAAGTCCATTCCCATCCATATCTCATGTCTTAAAGGTCACCTGACCGATTAGGGACACTTAAAAGGTTAGCCATGCTGTCCTGTTTCACTGGGATATAAATATGAGACGACATGCAGGCCTAATTCTCTTACTCATCAATCACTAGGAGAAAGAACAGAGAATGCCACAATCATGTGCAACTAGAAAGGCTGCTGAGCTGCAGAAATGCCAAACAATTTCCATCAACAAAGCGGTAATGAAGTTTAAAGCATCTGGAAATGTTACGTTTTATTATTAAATGTATACAAAATGTGGTAAGCAATCAAACAATTACTGTGTAACAGTGCACACTCCTTCTGCTAGTGCTGGCTGATATGACCTAAAATCAATATCATGATTAATTGCACATTTTACCTTGATCACGATTAATGAAAGTTTTTTGGAGTTGTTGTTTTTCTGCTGACAAGGTTTGTTCTGTAGAAACTATTAAAACAAGGATTTGTTTTTTATAATGAAAAATTGCATATCATTGTGATTTTAAAATAACTGAAGGAAACACACCAATGTGAAACACAAATACACCTATTTATGATAGTTTTATATTTCAACCAATAGAAATCATCCTTCGTGATGTAGTAGGATATGGCATTAGTAAAAAATAAATAAATAAATAAATAAATAAATAAATAAACATCACAATTATACAACATTAAAATAATTGCTTTGGGCAAAATTACGTCGGTTAATGGTTCTGAATGTCGGTTTCTGAATGTCGGAAACCACCATAAGTAAATATCTCATAAGTTCCTATAGAACATACTGTGAACACAATACACAAACTATGCAATGGACTATTTAAAAGTGACAGGTGGAGGGGACACTGATGTGGTGGTGGTGTGTTACTGCATGTTGTGCTGGTATGAGTCGAGCAGACAGCAGTGCTGCTGGAGTTTTTAAACACCTCAGTGTCATTGCTAGACTGAAAATATTCCACCAACCAAATATGTCCAGCCACCAGCATCCTGTGAGCACTGATGAAGGATTAGAGGATGAGTACACAACTGTACAACAACATATGAGGCTACTGTCTCTGACTTACATCTACAAGGCGGAGCATAATGGTAGATGCGTCAGAGCTCACAGTGAGTGAACATAGTTGTTTAAAGAACTCCGCACACACTGCTGTTTCTGATCCAATCGCACCAACACCAACACACACTACCATCCCCTCAGTGTCACTGCAGTGCTGAAATGACCCACCACACCACCCAAATAGTACTTGATCTGTGGTGGTCCTGTGGGGGTCTGACCTTTAGAGAACAGAGCAAAGTGTACAACAAGTATGTAGAGAACCTAATGGACTACCGTCTATACACTCTATATGGTAAGTGGAACTGGATAACATGGACGATGTGTAGAAGCAAACAGCTGTACCACTAATATTTACACAATATGCAACATATAATGGAGAGTAAGCAGTCTATTAAATACTGGCATTTGTAGACAGAAAGAATGAATGCTCATGCATGGGGGCGTAAGTGGTAAAATGTAACCTATTGGTAATGAGGTAGGAAATAAAGTGTAAAAAGGTTAATGTGATACTGTGCACTGAAAATATTTGTGTAGAGTGTTGGGTGGAATTTCCCATTAGTTTCTGCTGTTAAGAAACCAAATAGCCTGTGGGAAGAAGTTTTTCTTTAGAAAGACCTGTGAACCACGATGCCTCAAAAGCATTTACCAGAGAGGGGTATGGCAAACATAATGATGGACTGGGCCCTCATCCAGCATCTGATGGTGACAGTGGCAGTTTTTACCAATTTATGTACAAACATGATCTTTAGCTGTCAGGTTGCCAAACCAGATGCTGATGCATGTGGTCAACACACTTTCTGTGGTGCAGCAGTACAAGCTGGCCAGAGTGGTGGTGTTCAGTCCAAAGCTCTTCAGTCGCCCCAGAAAGAACGAAGGTTGCTGTGCTTTTTTGAGGATACTGGTGCTAATTAGGGACTAGGAAAGAGTCTGACAGTTGCACGCCCAGGAACCTAAAGCTGCCGACAATTTCCACTGTTAAACCACTAGTGTGAACAGGAGAGTGAGCACTGCTGTTTCCCTTGAAGTCCACAATGAGCTATTTAGTTCGGTTTTGGCTGTTGGTTATGCATCATGCAAACAGGTCATGTATATATAGTATAGTATAGGTCATGTATCTGACATTACTTTCAAAATATCATCTGCAAACATGTTTGATTACACCTGTATTTGGATACACAGTCACGAGTAATCAGGCTGCAGCCTGTAGCAACACCACTGAGGAAAACCCATGCTGAGGGTCAGTATAGATTTTTAGTACCCAGTACAGTACCCAAATGCAAATGGGATTGCGTAAGCCTAGACTGTTCAACTTTGTTGAACGTTTACAAGGCTCAACAGGGTTGAAGGTGGGGCTGTAATCTATGAAGTCTACTGTCAAAAATATATTTCTTGTCCAGGTGTGTGATGGTACGAAGTGTGGCAGAGATGGTTGGTGATGGTAAGCAAACTAACAAATTTATAGTGGCAGGACTGTTCATGAAGGAAATGGCAAGTTCATATAATCATGATTAGATACAAAACCAGTGTCCAAACATTTTAATAATTTTCTCATGAATTTGTTGAGAAACTGGAGATCCTTTGGCCATCTTTGCTCCTCAAACACTAAGCCATTCATAGATACTGTTTTTGTACTCAATCATGATTACAATCATCTGTTGACATCACCCTCATTACTAGCCCTAAATTTCCCCCAACTTTTTTGGAATTTGTTGCGGACCTCTAATGCAAGAATGGATGTATATTGACAAATTAAATGAAGATGATCAGAAAAAAAAAAAAAATGAAATATCTTGGGTTCATAGTGTATGAAATTAAATACAAGTCAAACCTCCGGCAGCACTGCTGTGTCTGACCCAATTGTACCAGCAACACACACACACACACACACACACACACACACACACCACATCAGTGTCACTGCAGTGCTGAGAATGATCCACCACCCACATAGGACCTGATCTGTAGTGGTCCTGTAGGGGTTCTGACCATTAGGAAACAGAGTAAAATGGACTAACAAAGTATGTAGAGAAACAGATGGACTACAGTCAGTAATTGTAGAACAAAGTGTATCTATCTGGTAAGTGGAACTGATGAAATGGACAATGAAAGAGTTGTACCTAATAAAGTGGGTGTATTTACACAATATTTAGTGTGATAATGGAGAGTAAGCAGTCTAATTAAATAAATGGCATTTATAGACAGAAAAGATGAATACCTGTGCAAGTAATGGTAAAATGCAACC
This sequence comes from Ancistrus triradiatus, assembly GCA_025084515.1. NCBI lineage: Eukaryota > Metazoa > Chordata > Actinopteri > Siluriformes > Loricariidae > Ancistrus > Ancistrus triradiatus. The sequence goes on from JAJAGP010003668.1 coordinate 53,972, forward strand.
TACTGGTAATGAGGTAGGGAATAAAGTGTAGAAGGTTAATGTGATACTGCACACAGAAATATTTGTGTATAGTATTGGGTGGAATTTCCATTAGCTCCTGCTGTTAAGAAACTGAATAGCCTGTGGGAAGAAGTTTTTCTTAAGCAAGAGCTGTGTACCACGAAGGGCTGTTTGTCTTCTGAAGGCCCTGGACTACTTGCTCGGACACAAGGTATCAATGATTCCACAAAGTACCAGAGACATAAAATCAAAACCTGACTTCCTCGGTCAGGAAGCTTAATCTAGACAGTGATTGGATCTTCCAGCTGGACAATGAATCAAATCACACCTCAAAATCAACACACAAATGGTACAATGTCCACTGAATCAAAGGTTTTACTATTGTCATACCAGCTCCCCGACGTAAAGCCCATAGATGAGCTAAAAAGGAAAGTCCATAAGCATGGACCTCAGAAAGATCTGGAGAGATTCATTATGCAGGAATGACTCTCGGATCCCTTGACATGTGTTCTCCGACTCATTAAACATTACAGGAGAAGACTCCGAGCTGTTATCTTTGAAAACGGAAGATAAAGTGCTAATTGAAGGGACGCAAACAACTAGTGCGCACACATATTTCTGTATTCCGTTCGACTTCAAATAAGGATTTCCTTTTTGTTAATAGTTTCAGAGAAAAGGATATGCAGTCAAGTATTTCTTTTTAAAGTTTACCATGGAGTGCCAGTATTTGTGGTGAGCACTGCATCTGTGGGGAGGTTACTGGGCCTTGTTTACTTTCATCATGACCTGTATTTAATATTTTTTTATTTACATGCCACTCCCACAATGACCTTGCTTAAATTAGGTTGTGTGTAGCACTCCTCTCTGGCCTGCTATCACAGCCCAGTGTGAACAGTGTTAGAAAGCAGCAGGTGATCACTGTAGCCTCCTATAGTTCTCTTAATTAGTGAGGTTCTTTCCCCATGTCTTCTCTTCCTTGTTAACTCTGCTGAGTTTTGTGACACACAAACAGAACCGACCCTAGCACACTTGAATGAGGTTCGTCCTAAGACTGGTTTGCCAAAACAGACCAGTAAATGAATGCTAACTTACATATATTTAGTTAGAGAGTTTAACTCCAAAAGGTGCTTTTCATTACACATGAAAGTGTGTGCACTTTTTATAAATAACAAAAAACTGAACATCCACAAAGACATGTTATTTAGACATTTGTTCCAGTAACTCTGGAGCTGACTATAAATGGGTGAGTAACAAAATAAATGCAAATGGTGTTTACCCACACAGTATAGCTGTAATGCCCCTTAGATTCTGCAAGTCTCTGGAACTGTATTGAAGGTATAAGGCACCACTGTTTCAAAATGCACAGTACTGTACAAAAGTCTTAGACCGGCATTATATTTGCTGTTTTAGCAATGATATAATGACCATATATAACACGGTTGACAACAGGACCCAGATTTGTCACTCCATAATACTCCACTGATCTTCCAATCTTTGAGAACTTTAGCAGATCTACGGTTTTCACCCTGAACCCCTTCTGAAGAAGGGTCTTCTAGAAGGGTCAACTTGCCATCCAGATGTAGCTGTGAGATGCTACTATTGCTCAAGTGTAAGGGCAAATTGCCAGTATTTCATGGTTGTATTCTAATAAAGACTGAAAAATAATTATAGATGGACATTATACCACTGCTAAAACAATGCTATATTTGAACTAATGGTGGCCCAACACTTTTGCACAGTACTGTTAAGTTTACATGATGGTAGTGGAGCTTCAGTTGGGTTAAGGTTTGGTGACTCTGGTGACCATAGTATATAGTCTACATCATTTTCATCTTCATCAAAACCACTCAGATGCCTCCCAAAAGGGGACAACAGACCATAACCAAACCAGAGTGAAAGTTGTGTGTTTGACGATGTAGTTGTATACAAAATACAATCCTAAAAAAAGATACATCAAGGTGACAGATTAAGGCAGGAAGAACTAAAATGGACAAGGGTTGTTACAGTCCAATTTAAAACTCAGGCATCCTCAATGACGAATGTTCATGGACATCTCTGATCTGGTAAAACAGAATCCATAGAATCTAAGCAGTGTCCATATACAAGTGTCGTCACACGACTAAATCACTTCTAGCACACACTCTGAGCACCCAGGGCTGGAAGAGCTGTTACCTTGGCAACCTGCACAGCCCATTTAGTTATAGTGGGTGTGTGATGAGCCTGCGAGTCACGAGACACTCTAAAGGTCACTGGGGTGGAGTGGGACGGTGGGGGTCACTCTCAGGTGTGAGAGGTTAGTAGAATTACACGTAATTAGAGCATGACTGATAAATCCATTACACTTGTTTGGAGATGATGGAGGGGTGATGCATTGAAGCACTTGAATGAGTTTTTAGATGAATGGTGCCAATGGACAATGGTACACCATCGAGCATAGAGCATGCTGGAACTCTTGTGTAGGCTCAATAATGGAACTTTATTGAGTGAGAGGTTGAAACTGTCCACACAAACAGGTTTGCTCATGGCTTCAATAATTAGTTCTTATTTTTGGGTTTTTGAAGTATTTCTGTATTGTTTCTTGCAGAATACAGTGAATCATGAAAGTGTGTTGTGCGTCTCTCCTTTCAGTTTCTTAGACTATGTGTATACCAGGTCATTTCATGTGCCTTGAGTAAAGATTGTATCTGGATAGGGCTAAGCCACAAAAATGCTTGTGTAAATACCCCCGGATGCATTAAATATGATATAAATCAGGAGGTGATTTGAGAAGCAGTGTAGCCCAAATAAACATGGGTAAATGATCTCCTCAAAGATGCCATCTGAAAATAAAACCAATGTTTTTACGATATGGCCTACCCTGCCTGGCTTGACAACCATTCTTAGAGATGACTCACACACCAGTGGTCATTTTAAACTAAACTAAGTCTGGGCAATAATTCGAAAATTCAGAACCAGTAACCAATGTACTCTGGCCCATGTCGACATTTCACTTTTGGTTATATTCTGTTATACTTTTTTTTTTTTTAAATGCTACACAATATGTAAAGGATTTCAGAGATGGAATAACTAACTAATGCCATATCCTCCACTCACAAAGGGTGATTTCAATTGGTTTTGAAATAGTACCTAAACAGCCATAATGGTTCATCTGTGTTTTTCCTTCCCAACCAAAATCACAACTTTTAAAAGTGGAGCATACTGGTCAATACAACATTGCCAGTGAACTATGAGGGCAGAAAAACCACAACATTTTATTAATTGTAATTGAGGTAAAATGTTCAATTAATCGTGACACTGATTATATGGTCATATCGCCAAGCATAAACTATACTTACATAAACGTGTACATTTATATCAGAATTTTGACACACGGTCCAAACATGTAAGCTACAAGACTTAAAGGCTCCCGCCGTCTTCACTACGCACTGATGGTCTGATCCACTCATACCAGCACAAGACACTAATGTTACCGTGGGGCAAAAAAGTACCCTATCAGCACTGATTGTGCAATTTCTCCTACTTAGAAAGATGAGAGAGGTCCCGTACTTTTTCATCATAGGTACACTTCAACTATGAGAGACAAAATGAGAAAAAATTTAAGAAATCACATTGTCGGACTTTTAAGAATTTAATTGTAAATTATGGGTGGAAATAAGTATTAGGTCAATAACAAAAGTTCAGCTCAATACTTTGTAACATAACCTTTTGTTGGCAATTGAACAGAGGTCAACGTTCCTTAAGTCTTCACCAGGTTTGCACACACTGTAAAGCTGGTAAATTTTTGGCCCATCCTCCATGCAATCTCCTCTAGAGCAGTGATGTTTTGGGGCTGGTCGCTGGGCAAACACGGACTTTCAACTCCCTCCCAAATTTCTTGGAGTTGAGGTCTGGAGACTGGCTTAGGCCCCTCCAGGACCTTGAAATGCTTTTTCTAGAGATGGAAGGAGTTTTGGCTTAAATCTCACTATACTGGCCCCCATTCATTCTTCCCTTAACGACGGATCAGTCGTCCTGTCCCCTTTGCAGAAAACAGCCCCAAAGCATGATGTTCCACCCCAAGGCTTCACAGTAGGTATGGTGTTCTTTGGAGGCAAAAGAAATTCTATTTTGGTTTCATCTGACCACATGATATTCTCCCAATCTTCTTCTGGATCATCCATATGCTCTCTGGCAAACTTCAGACGGGCCTGGACATGTACTGGCTTAAGCAGGGAGACACGCCTGGCACTGCAGGATCTGAGTTCCTCTCGGCGTACTGTGTTACTGATGGTAGCCTTTGTTACTTTGGTCCCAGCTCTCTGCAGGTCATTCATCAGGTCCCTCCGTGTAGTTCTGGGATTTTTGTGCCGCGTTCTCTTGGTGATTTTGACCCCACGGGATGAGATCTTGCATGGGGCCCCAGATCGTGGGAGATTATCAATGGTCTTGTACCTCATCCATTTTCTTACAATTGCTCCCACAGTTGATTTATTCACACCGACCTGCTTGCCTAATATAGATTCACTCTTTCCAGCCTGCTGCAGGTCTACAATTTTCTTCCTGGCGTCCTTCGACAGCTCTTTGGTCTTGACCATGGTTGAGTTTGGAGTCTGACTGTTTGAGGCTGTGGACAGGTGTCTTTTCTACAGATAACGAGGTCAAACAGGCTTGCTTGTCTTTGGTTGACCAAATACATATTTTCCACCATGATTTACAATTAAATTCTTTAAAAATCCTACAATGTGATTTCATGGATTTTTCTTCTCATTTTGACAGTCATAGTTGAGGTGTACCTATGATGTAAATTACAGACCTCTCTCATCTTTCTAAGTAGGAGAACTTGCACAATCAGTGGCTGACTAAATACTTTTTGCCCCACTGTACCAGCACCTCATCAGTGCCATTGCAGTGCTGAGAATGATCCACCACCCAAATAGTAAAAAGTACCTGATCTGTGCTGGTCCTGTGGGGGCCCTGACCATTAGAGAACAGACTAAAGTATGTAGAGAATCAGATGGATTTTAATTACAAAGTGCATCTATATGGTAGATGGATCTGATAATTTGGACAATGAGTGTATAAACAAGGAGGTGTATCTAATAAAGCGATCGGTGAGTGTACTGAGGTACAGTTCTACACAGATGCATGTTGACAGCCTTATCGTGCCTGTAACTCCTATCTTGGGGCCCTGCATAAAGAGTTCGCTTCTTATGTGTGTTGTGTTATAAAACCAATAAGCCACTTATAAGGTCAGAACTCTTGTGGTTATGAAAGGCTGAACTTTGGAAACATAGTGAAAGCATGGAGTTGTGTAACATGTTTGTTGTTTCGTGGTACCATCACAGCCCCGGCTCACATATTCCACCGCCCCCTCGCTTCTGCCGCCCTCGTTGGTTAATGAGCTCGGGTTTTCTTGCAGACGAAAATGACGGCCTCCCCTTCCCATGCTACCATTAGGAAGGGACAGTCACTATCAACCCATCTGTTATCCCTCCTCAAGGAAAATCAGACATGTACGAGCGCGTTAGACTTACACATCTCCATTTCTAGAAGATTTCCCACAAGGGGTGTTTCTAAATATATCACAGTGTGCACATTACGCTGCCACACCAAGGAAGGATTACATTTACTAAGAGTGTCTGAAGATCAAACCTGCCCAAGTGCTGAGGATTAATGAGTTATTGATTTGTTGATGGCTACTAATTAGTTTCTTCTAAAGTGCAAAAAATAAAGAAAGGGGTCATGCAAATTGATTCATTTTTCTCCTGATTTCACATTTCCTACTGATTTACCAAGTATGAAAGTCATTTGAAAGATAGCACTTTTTCATATTTTAATCCTTGTCTTGATTTGGGTAACAGGGATTCTAAAGACTGTCCTGGAATTCATAGGGCACAGGAATGTTTACCACACCAACTTTGTTGCTACAACAGCCTTTGTTCTTCTAAGAGGGCTTTCCACTAGACTTTGAAACATGATTGGGAGGTCAGTTTCTGATATTAAACAATAAGACCAGGCTCACTTTTGGCATTCCAGTGCAATTTCAATGTGTCTGATGGAGTTGAGGTTAAGGTTCTTTGCAAGTTCAGCCAGGTTCTCAAGTAAAGTTGGCAAACCAATTATTTGTTTAAAGACAGCAGAGCAGAAAATTGGTGAACTGACTTGTTAGAAGCAAAAACCTATAAATGTGTCAATGGGGCATCAGTGCAACCCATTCTAATGACACTGTTTCTTCATGGAGAATCCAGAAAATGTACGCTTCATACCTATATTATGAATGCATTGCAAGTGATTGTTGCTGAAATGGCAGAGCTCAATATTCAGAAGGGGTGTCCACAAAGTTTTGTCTGTATATAGTGTGAGAAGGTTGCCTCCATGAGATTTGGTCCACAAGAAAGTACCTCCTACTGACTCTATAGTGCTACTAGTGGAACTTGGCAGCCATGTTGAGAATGAAGAAGATACCTGGAAGGCAGAGATTTTGAGGAACGGCCTCTATGATTTGAATGTTGAGTGGTGAAATGATATTAGACTTCTGTGGAAGTCATGGATTGCCAATAACAAACACCCTGTTTGAATACAAGGGTGTTCGGAAGTGTACTTGGTACCAAAGCGCCTTGGGCCATGACCAATGATCGATTTTGTGATTATGTCATCTGACTTGAGGCCATCTGTTTTGGACGCTGAGCTGAAATGAGTGGCACAGCTGTCCACTGATCACCACTTGGTGGCAAACTGGATTTGTTGCAAGAGGCACTGACCAGATGTTCCTGGTAAACCCAGGAGTGTTCTGGGTTGCATGAGAGCATCTGGCACAGGCTTCAGTGTGAGACGAGCTTAACTTACACCTCCAAAAGGACTTCGCCCTCGTCCCGAATGAGGTCAGGGACATTGGTGGACACCAGCAGTGAAGGAGGCTGTCAAGTTGAAGAAGGTACATTTCCCACAGGAATTCGACAATTCAGTTGAAAGGTAATGACAGGACACAAGGGCTGCAGAAAAGACAGCTGCAGAATCGAAAGCTCTGACATGGGAGATGTTTGCAGAGGCCAAAATGCTTAAGGAAGGCATCAGATATATTCTGGCAAACTGTTCATCGCTTCAGAAGCAGATGATGTGCAAGCTGTTTTAATCAGGGGAGGGCAGGTGTTGACCTTTCCTGGGGATTTTGTGGTGGAAGGAACAACTTGAGGAACACTTTAACCCGGTGGACATGCATGGAGTCAATATGGTGGTTAGAAACCTTTGTAGGGGTAAGGCTGCAGAGGTGAATGAGATCAAGCTGGAGATATTGAAGGCACTGGACAAGGCTGGGTTATGTGGTTAACACCTTTCCATAATGGACTGTTAAGAGGTGACGTTATTTGCAGATGTCTTTTTAGTACCAATCTTAGGACCTTTGACATACACATGATCTGGGATGACAATCAGCACCTCCAACTTCAAGGCCATATTTATTTTATGGAAATGAGTGGGATGCCCTCTACAGATGAGGGAAGAAGACCTGTCACAAGTGGAGAAGTGCGTCTACATTGGTATCTTGTTCGTGAGTGATGGAAAAAAAGAACATGAGGTTGATAAATGGATTGAGCAGAAGTTTTGCAGCCATTGTACCAGTCTGTGATGATGAAGCACAGGCTTAGACCTTAGACCAACTCTTGATTTACTGACCAGTCAACATTCCTATCCTTGCCTATGGTCAGAAGCTTTGGGTAGTGACTAAAACATTAAGGCTGCTGGAACGTACAGCAAAAATTAGGTTCAGACCCAGGTGGACAGGCTTACTTTCTATGACATAGCCAGTGCTTCTTCTGAATGAGAGGAACTAGTTGAGGTTGTTTGGGCATCTTACAAAAAAAGGAGTACACTAGAAATCCTACTGACACATCCCTCTGGACAGAGGCTCCAGTGTAGAACCAGGACCTGCTGGAGGGATTATGTCACAGTGTTAATTTTGTTAACGTAAGATTTTCGTCATTGTTTTTGTCAACGACCCTTTTCTTCTAACAAAAACGAGACGATGACTAAACTAAAATGAACGAAAAACAACAATAACTATGACAAAATGAATGGACTTTTGTCAACGAATAAAAACGAGATGAAAATGTTTGGCAGAGACAACATCCAATCAGATCTGATTTAGTTTTGGGTGGGGCCAAGTTATGAAAAGATCCATCATAAGTTTAGCATATGTGGGAAGGCGGGACATGTAGGGTAGCAATCCGATCAGTAATGCGGTAAGAAGCACACATTTGATCTGACCCCAAGGAAGATGGTACTAGCTCGACAATTACTGACAATTGCAGCTTGTACATTTCATTTTATAGTCGACTAAATCTACTATAATCTTATTATAATTAGTCGACAAAAACTAAACTAAAAATAATTCAGATGACTAAATTATGACTAAAACTAAAATACATTAGTCAAAAGACTATGACTAAAAATAAATCAAAATTTGCTGTAAATTTAACACTGCTGGCTTAGGAACATCTGGAGATCCTCCAGGAGGAGTTGGAATCTATGACTGGTCCTCCTCGACCTGTTGCCACCATGACCTTCACCAGGAGAAGATGACAGAAATTGAGATTGGAAACACCCTGAATAAACCATGAAAGGCTGAAATGCACTGTGTTGTTCCACATCCACTAATAAACTGACTTAAGATTGGAAGTTGTTTTCAAATTCATGACTCGATTAATTATACAAATGTGTTTATTGACCAAAGCTTAAATAAATGAACCCGTAAGTGTAATGAGCCCAAATATTAAATGACTTTCAATTTGTTCTGCTTACCGTATGTACTATTGGAATTCAATATAGCTGAAAGATGGCTTGCACTTAGAAGTCGTCAATGATAGATAACTACAGATACGTCAGTATTTTTAAATATTTGAATAACTAAATATGTATCGCTGACAATAACTTACACGTATGCGGCGTCTAACGTTCATCCGATCACGGTCCAGTTGCTTTAAAGGTTGAGGTCTTAATTATAATACATTTCTAATAGGAAATAAAAATCTGGACGTAGCGGCCATGAACAGACTCAAACTGCAAAGACACTACAGCACTGTCTGACGTATGATGTTACAGTATACGCCACTGTACCACTCTGACTAATGTATACACTCTGATTACCATATGGTACGTAAATAATTATTACAGATTCCTATGCAAATTGCTTATTTATGTCCTGGTAGTGTATTATCATTTTTGGATGCTCTTCTGTCCAGTTGGTCACATAAGCCAATCAATGCTGCGGATCCACAAGCAGAGACAGGAATTGTAGTTTAAGAGCAGCAGGAGTCCGTCATTCACTTGAAAGCTCACTACCCCACCGGTTGTGCTTGTTAGCTCACATTTGGAATAGAGACTGTTGATGTATTGAGACTTTTCTGTGCACGTTACTTGTGTTTGTGTTTACGACTTCTCAGCTACTTATTTGTAAGAAGCTGTAAATGGTGCTTGTAAGTGTATGTGCCTGTCCTATTGTAGGTAGTACTCCTTTGTTTGTCCCCCGACTACCTGTATACTCCCTCCCTCTCCCTCTTCATATTATTTACATTGGGCACCCTGCTCTCTGAATATCACCATTGGCCATTAAAATATCTACCACTAAATCTAAACCATGTTAATTTTAATGACTACAGCTGAACTACAGAAGCATAGAGATGGGGCTGTTGTTAGATCCTTCACACTCACTAGTTTATTCTGACTGCTTTTAAACCGTTTTACTTCTGGCTGTGGCTGTGGTAACAACTGGCACAACTGCCCAAAGTAAGACTATTCCAGTCAACATTCTCACCAATTTTTGTATTTAAATGGAAGGGAAAGTAAACACTTCCTGAGTAATCCTGCCATCCAGGAACACAAATAATACTGGAAGAAAGTCATTAAATGAATTAAGTGAAAAAGTTTTTCCAAAGAACAAAGCAGGAAAATAAGCCAGTCTTGATACAAGGCAGCTAGATTTGGGCTAATTTGCATATGATGATGTGTTTATTTCAGGCCCTGCCAGCAATCCATGTACAGAACCAGAGGCCCCGTACCACCTCTGCTCTCATCTAATATTCACCCTGGGATTTTCCTTCTCCAGTACTCCAGAATGTCTTGTTTCTACAGCTTCTCTTTATGTAATCCTTGATATGTAACATCTCTGTCGTATTTAAGGTTGTACAATCCCAATGTATGTGTGTAGGTGAATGGAACACCAATTAAATACAAACAGAAGGGGGATGACGTAGAGAGAGAAAGGCAGACGGCTCTGATTCATGCTCTGCCAGCTATAAAATAGACTAATACACATTTTTTCCTCCACTGACAGAGAGAAGTCAGAGCTCCAGAATTAATGACATGCACGTTACTCTGAGATACCCTGAGAACAGAGTCAGACACAAAACACTACCAAATTTGGACAGACACTGGTGCCCACTCTGAGAGTCATCCATCATTCTAAGTCATAAATCACCCTTGCCCAGGTTAGTGAAGCTACCGGTTATTACACTATATGACAAAAAGTACGTAGATACTTCTGATTAGCGTTCTAATTAGCGATCTTTGGTATTTTATCCAAATTCACTGCTAACAAGTTGAAAATAGGAAGCTTGGATTCCACATACAGTACAATGGGTTGTATTAAACACCTCTCAGCATGACAGTTTTATAGGTTTCCATCTCAGTTTGCCAGCTTTATGGAGAACTTGGCTGTACAGAGGCCTCATCTCAACTTCAGACATCTTCAAGATGAACCAGTGGTTATCCAGAGTTTATTGCGCTATATCCGGTCAAAATCTCACAATCATGTTCCAAAATGTAGTGGAAAATGAAAGCTGTTGTAGTAAAGTTATAGCAATTTTTTTAGACAGTGGTACTTCGGTTCTTGACCACCTCGGAATTCGTCAAATTCGGTTCTCGATGACTATTTAGACAAAACTATTTGCCTCGGTTTTCGTAGTTTGCTCAGGACTCGGAGCACTTGCACTTCACAATAGCCTTCCTAGTATACCTAGTGCAAATAAGTCTCCATGGGTCCTAAAAAGGTTAAGTTTACAAGAGCCAACCGAAAGCAAAACAGGAATTGAATGCTCCAAAACACAAGCTGCAGCTAGCTTAGCAGCTGTGCTAGAGCCCAGAGTTCACCAAATGTTTTGCTTTTCACTTTCAATCCATTCCTCACTAAGTTCCACGAGATTTTTCAACACTATTATAAAATAAGTTTTGTGTTAATGTTGGCCAACTGTATGTTAATGTAAATGTTTTAAACATTAACTTGTTCATCATTACTCATCATGAGGTGGAATCTCCATCTGCAGGCGCCATAACGTAACTGCAGTCATTTAAGACAGACAAGGTTACATCGACACACAAGGTTATTTCAGAACTAGTCATACATACTCAGATTGGGCCAGTTTGGTGTGATCATTTAACCTAATGCATGTCTATGGACTGTGGGAGGAAACCAGAGCACCCCAGAAAACATAATATTTAATTAATGATTGTGTTTATTAAAAATGCCATACTTTGAGTAAAACTAAATTCATTAACCACAAAGACCTTTTCCTCAGCTTTACCACAGCTGTCCATTTTTCAGTGTTTTTCACAATAAGCTGCCAAAATTCATGCTGAATCATCATGACCTTCAGGCTTGGTAATTCACACTGTGGGTGGTTAATCAGTTTCTACTGACAGGGCTCTATATTTTGCACCCACACCCCAAATGAAAAATTCATTCCCGCAAACTTGAAAACAGGGCGGCACGGTGGCTCGGTGGGTAGCACTGTTACCGCACAGCAGGAAGGTCCTGGGTTCAATCCCAGGTGGAGCAGTCTGTGTGGACTCTGCTTGTGCTCCCTGTATCTGCGTGGGTTTACTCCAGTTTCCTCCCACAGTTCAAAGACATGCATGTCAGGTTAATTGGTGGCTCTAAAGTGCCCCTAGTGTGTGAGTGCATGTGCCCTACAATGGATTGGCTCCCTGCCTAGAGTTGTTCCTGTCTTGGCGCTAGGCAACGGCTCTCCCATGACCCTGTCCACGATCAAGCGGACAGGAAAGTGAATGAATGAGTGAAACTTGAAAACAGAGAAGTTAAATTTTTTTTTTGCTTCTATAAACAATGTATTCCTTATGTTCATTGATTCAACTACACTACGTCATCAAGATTTCCTGTTTTTAGCAAATCAGGTGTGGCTGGTGGTTGGACAGCCAAAAGGTAAAAAAGAAACTATGAGCAGATGCCTTTTTAGACAACAGATCTCATGATTAGTTCTCATTGGCATGCTGAATCAGTTACTCACCCAGAAGGCTATTATCTAACTCCTGCAGAAGTCTTTCATTCATTGAACATCTTCCATGTCTCAGTTCCCTAGTTCCAGGGACATGCGTTCCCTGCCTGGTCCCTCCCTGCCTCCTGTCAGTGCTCCCACTCGTCCCTTCTCCCACAGCCAACCACCCATCAATAGCACCATCTGTACATGCCATCTCTACTGCATACAGTTGGGCTGAAAGCTACATGCTAATTCAAATATTTTAACTGTACACAGGCCTTTACCATGTGCTGCATTATAGTACTACCAAATGTTTTCCTTATAGTGTGAGCCTAAAAAAATATGAATACAAAAAGGCAGTTTGTTGAACTATTTGAATAATTATAATAATAAGTACCGTCTTGTCGATTCAGACTCCTGGTGACCATATGGATAGTGTTTTTCCAGAAACTCCTGTCTTCTGTTTGGGTCTACAGGCTTCTTAAATGGCTCATTCATTGTTCCTTTGATTGTATCCATCCATCTTCTTAATGGCCGTCCTCTTCCTCTTTTACCTCCAACAAGTGAAATTGTCTTTTCCAAAAATTGCTTCTTCGCATAATATGTCCACAATAAGTGAGCTTCAAAATAAGACAGCAGTTTGATTATCTGGGCTTCTGAGTGAGGGTTTAGGCTTGATTTTGCTCGATGAAGTTTGTTTGTCTTCTTTGCAGTCCAAGGTACTTAAGTTTTTAGGAACACCAAAGATCAAAGGCATTTATATTCTTCCTGTCCCGCTTTTTGATTACCCAGCTTTCACATCCATGTATGTGCAAATGGTGGCACAGGCCTCAAGAGTGCATTTTCTTGCGTTTCCTACTTACTAATCAAGAATTTTAGTATTTTAAAATTTTAAGTCTATTTGATAAATACACTTGAGATCTTAAATATCTGTGAACATGGCACACCTGGCAAAGATGGATGAAAAACATCTGGAAAAAATAGTTGCAGGTAATTAGCTTATTCTCACCTTGAAGATGTGACAT
>JAJAGP010003669.1:0-67229 GCA_025084515.1 Ancistrus triradiatus
TAAAAATTCAAAATTCAGAGTGCGGTTTGTGCTGAATGTGTGTTTATGCTTATTATCGGATTACTTTATGAATAAGGCTCTCCCTCTGTGTATTCTTAGAATTATTTAGTAAGAGCTTCACCCTGTAGCCTCTGTCTGGAACACTGGGCACAAAATGGGCAAATAGAGGGCACCTGGGGGTAAGATATAGCAACCCAACCACCCACTGGCATTTTTTTGGAGGTGGGAGAACATTCCAAACTCACACAGACGTTAATCGATGATTCAGAACGCTTACTGTCGCCAAAATAACACGAAGGATCAGTTCAAATGGATAAACACTCCATTTTGTGGACTGATTCGATATCTGATCTGTGATTGGTTGAGGTTTGTGGATCTCTGGTCACATGACAGGTTTGCTGATTTTCAAAATCGAACAGATTCTGTACCCAAACAAACATAAACATAAATCATTCCTGCATGTTTTAATGAACGATCTTATGATATGTTATAAAGGAATATATAACGACGTGCAGAAATGTCTCCTTTATACCTTACTAGATTGTGCAACTTTTAAAAAATTAAAATATCAACAGAACGTCATGTGACCGCTACCTGATCAGCTCTCCTAACGTCAAGTCCGGAGCAGGACTGAAGGTGTTTGGTGATTACGGGGGATCAACTTCAAACCGAGGATGAGGAGACACAGGTAGGAGCGTCCTGTTTCAATCCTAGAACAACAGGGTGCACTCACCGGCCACTTTATTAGGTACACCTCGATGGAGCTGAGCTGGAGCTAAGGGGTGTAACGATGCATCGTCTGTCCATTTGGATTATAAATCCTTGATTTTTGCATCTAGTGCAATTCTGTTTTTGTCACGGATGCACAGCCCGTTCTCAGTGAGAATCCTAATTTCTTTTCATCGCATTTTTATGCAGGAAAACTACACTATTGTTTAGAATTTTATTGCTGAAAAAATGCGTTATTTAAAAATAATGTCTTTTGTCAAATGTAGAATTAATAATCGTGAGAAAATCAAATAAAATACATTTTACTTCATTCATTTTAGTCAGTTCATTTCAATTTTTTTTGTTTTTAAATATTTTGTTATAACTGTAATAAAAGAAATGTTTGAAAAATAAAACTAATAGAAACACTTAAATGAACTGACAAATTAATTAACACAAATATATATTTTATTTAAAAATAATAAATAATATTTTATATTATAATTTATTTTACTTTTAATATTCTTATTTATTTCATTTTAATATATTTTTTTAATATCCCAGTCCAATTTCGCTGATTGTTCTTACTTGTGTTTATTATTATTTATTTTTATTATTTCTGCTGCTGGTTATATTTTGTTTAATTCTGTTTATTAAACTTTTAGAAAATGTTATTAAATTAAAAATTTTGTCTTTTACTTTCCAATTCCTGCATTTGATTGCTTAATTTCTAGTTTACCTATTTATCCTTTTTGTGCTTTTTTAACTTGAGCATTTTTCCTTTTTCCATTATTTCCTTTTTATTCATTTTCTTTTTATATACAGTATACGTAAATATACAGGTACTCCCTGATTTATGATGGGGTTACGTTCCAAAAAATCCATCGTAAGTTGAATTTATCGTAAACCAAAGAGTTTAAAAGTTACAAAATCAAACTCATTAACATAAAGCTCATTTTATAATGAAATATCGAATATCACATGTAATTTAACGAATAACGTATTGAAAGTAAATAAGCAAAAATTATTGTAGAGACAACGGATTTTCCTCACTACATTTCCCAGCATTCATCACTCCCACCACGTGACTCCCTACATCACGCACTGCCGGCTTCCTCGTTTAGCACGGCAGAGTGCAGGAGAGTATCGTACTGCCTATCAAAGTTCGGAGTATGGTTTGTGCTGAATGTATATTTCTGTTTAATGAAAATCGAATACAGAAATGGCAAGTGAGCAGAATGAGATGGCACCACCTGGCACTTCAGGGGTAACCTGTGGGACGTCCGGACTCCGGTCCACCTCTGACGAGAAGCTCCAGTGTCTCCTGGATATCCTGGACCTCCTGATCAGCCTGAGTGATGAGTAGGTTCTTCTCTTGAGTGCATCATGTGTTATCCATATTCTTTCAATATTAAGGACGATTCTTTGACAGGGAATGGAAGAACCTGACCTCAGAGTTGCCGTACGAGGTAAGGAATCCAAATCTGACACGACATAAAGTGTGTTGGAACGTTTCATGGTTTAATGAAATGTTTCCCTTTAAAGATGTCCAAACTGGAGTTTGCAAAGCTGTGTGCAACAATTGTGAGCCATGTGGAGAGCACCGAAACAGAGGCACCTGGGACAGGTACGGTCTCTCCAGAGGAGAAACATCTGGAGGTGGAGAATTCATCGATCGCAACTTCTCCTTCATCGAGGCCTCCAGCTGAGCCACGGAAGGTGATGAACAGAAATAAAAACCTTGGTGCAGGAAGCTGTCCGGATCCTCACCTCGACGAAAAATGTGCAGCATCGTCGTCTGGGAAGGAGGAATCCAAGTTTCACCGTTCTCATCAACGAGATGAGGAACCTCCTGTCTTCTGATCTGAGAGTCCCACACTTACCTGAGATGCTGGCCATCGTTGGGAAAATTATAACAGTCGCTCTTGATGCCTTAGAGGGCGTCGGCGTCAGGCACTCAGCCTGGAACAAACCACAGATCTGATGGTCGATGCTGCGGAAAGATTTACGTAGCCTCAGAGAGATGTCTTTAGTGATGAGCGATCCAAGGAGGCGACATCCAGTGCTGCCAAAGCTGTGAGCCAAGTACCTTCTGAGCAACGTCGGCATCTGGAGGGCCGGCTTCAGCTCCCTCGACGATGCCCAGCCATGTTGCGAATCAGCTGGACCTGGATTGTGATGATGAAGCAGGCGATGGCGAGTCTGGATTCCCATCGGATGCCATCCTGTGCCAGGTGGAGACCACGACGAAAGAAATTGTGGACATCATTTTGTTAGCGAAGGCCAGATGCTTCCATTGCTGCTGAATGTGTATCTGAACGGTTTGTGATCGATAGCACTGCTGATGTTTTGGTCAATATGGTGTTGTGCAGATCCTTCTGGACAAAGTCAGGTACTTCTTTAAAGAGATAAAAGAAGTCAGGCAGGCTGATCCAACATCTAAATCGGCACTGGCACTGGAGCTTTGCCTCCACTGCTCGCGAGATCTACAGAGGTGTGCACAAAGAAGGTGCTTGGATTGTTCATCAAGATCCATGAATCCCAAAGCGAAAAAAGAAAGCTTGGACCTCAGTGGAGTTTGAGGCTGAAGGTCCACTGGTGACCCAAGCTCGTCCATGATTCCGTGGGAGTGACGATGTTGTTTGTTTTTCCAAATACTTGTGGAAATACATAAAAACAAATCACTCTGCCGACAAAATTCAGTTCGGAAACATCAGTCAGCATGCACCAGGATGTTCCAACTCTTCACCAGTCACCGGTCAGATCTGAGGAGCCGCTGATAAAGCTTACTGAGATCGTAAATGTTTTAAATGGAGCTCCATCACCACAAGCTCAGAGTCTGTTGACAATCGCAGAAGGAGTCATTAATGATTTGGTCCAATCCACAGAGTTGATGTGTTCTTACAAGTCGAATGTTGACCGGAGCTCCCAGAGTTTTGCTGAGCCTCCTCACAGAGCTCTCCAGTGGATCCACTGGTTCAGAAAGTAGGACTGTTTCTACCCACCAATCCGTCTTCATGTGGCTGAGAAGTCGTATCAGAGATTTCTTCACCAAATCTTTCCAGCCTTCTCTTCAAATCTGGTTATGATTCAGTTTTCCTCCACCAGGGTTTCTGGAGACAAAGGCTTCAGCCACAACCGCCATTGACCCTCCGTCCTCATCAACTGACGTTCCATCAAAGTCTCATGAGCAGATCAGCATAGACAGCGATGAGATGCCATTCAGTCTCGATTCTTTATGTCGGTGAGCTGATCGAATTGCGATTTTGGACAGCTGCACCAGCGAGCTCCCGGAAACACCTTCTCTGTCCTCTGAAAAAGTCAGGAGAGATGAGGCCAGTGTTTTCAGTGACATTCTGTTGAGATCACCAAGCATTTCCGTGACCAAGTTGAATCATTCTGGCGATGTTTTCAGAAGAGCCTCGTCAGATTCATCGGAGCAGTTGGAATCTGCTGCCTCTGATATTGTGATGTCAGTACTTGCTTCTCTGGAGGCTTTCTTAAGCTCAGGCCTGAATGGATCATCGAGAAGCTCAGTGACATCCAGCTCAGATGAAGAACATGCCGAGATCTGGTTTGCTCACTTCAGGCTATTCAAAGTGTGGATGAATAAGCTGAAGGACGTTTTCTCCAATCGGACTGACCAGCTAAGGGAAGTGACCACAACCACGTCTTCAAGAGACCCTGAAAGTTTATCATGGACATCAAACCACAAGGTATCCAAAATGGAAATCGACTTGGCAACGGATAATCAAACATCTCAGGTAGTAGAAGCTCAAGAAGCTACCTCTGATGAAGAAGCAAGTTTGGTGACCGGAACGAAATTAGAAGGTTCTGACACAGATCCTAATGTGATGGACAGGTGGACCACAGTTCCTGAGGTGTTGGACTGTGTTAGTACTGAGTCCTAAAACAGCACCAGTTCCAGAAGCCAGCACATTAATAAGTGAAGTCCAGCTGTGGTAGGTTCACGGTGGAAAAGGCTCAGAATAAATGTTTCAAATGCAATTATTTGACCTAGGTTTGTTCCTCAAGCCAGAAACTTAATGTTTAAACAATTTTCTCCTCTTCAATGTTGAGTCTATTGGATCTACTAATACAGGCAGTACAGGCAGTCTTTCCGCCACCAAGTGGTGATAATGAGTCATTACCGCTGCAATTACAGTTCCACTTCAACCCTTCAACCCCAAATGAACTCGTTTTTTATTTCTTCATCCGTAATCACAAGAACAATACAATATGAATGTCAGAACAGATTATCAGGCAGGATCAGATAAACAAGCGTAGTAACCTTTAGGCTTCATATTAAATCTAAACGTTTGAATTAGTAAATAAGTAAACAAGCTTTATATCAATTACAGATCTGTGGTGAGAGCAACACACACATACACAAAATCACTATTTTACTCAAATGCTGAACGTTTACCCTTCACAATCCACCAAAGGCACTAAATTTGTATGGAATCAAACGTCCAGAACGTTCAAGTCCGTTCCAGGATTTTGCTCCAACTACCAGGTGTTTCAAATCAGCAGGAGCCCGCAGGTAAAAATCAATTAACGAAAACAGCTTCATGGAGGAAGGCCAGGAAGGTTTGGAGCTCAGAGAAGATCATTTAAAGTAAGACTTGGTGGTTATTTATTAGCCCTGGTTGGTTGGTTGGTTGATGGATGATGGAGAGTGGAAACCGGATTCGGTTTACCTTGTTGTGAAAACAACATGGATGTTAGATTGTAATAGGGGAGCAGGAATTGGGTTTGCTGTTGAGCTAATTCAGCATATTTCAGAAGCTTTTGTGAACTCAATATAGGCTTTTGGCATGGATTTAAGCTTCATGAAACTGTACACCTGTGAAAAACATTGTTGAAGCTGTTGTAGCGAAGTAAGCAGCCATTAAAAATTTTCTGTCCCCGTTATTTGTTCCCAGGAAAAATGTACTGTGAAATTTGACAGTAGAACCATGAAGTGGCCAAATTACCATCAAAAATTCATAGTAGAGCTGTGAACTTCATGGTCAAACTGTGAAAGTTCACATTAAAACTATCAAGCAGTTCACAGTTACTATGAAAATCCACAGTACATTTTTCCTGGGTTATGCTAGTCTGAAATGCAAAGATAGCATAAACAATGCTAAAAGTACCTTGTTGGTATTCAAAATGAAACCTAAATGTGTTACCGCCATCTGATTGTCTAAATCGGATGTGTTTCTATGTGTACTTCTGTGTATTTATTGATGAAGAAGGTAAGAATGAGTTTGTTTGGGGTTCGGTTTGAACAGTAGTTGATGTTGTAATGACCGGATGTCACCACTGGGTGGCGGAAAAGCCTCACTTTTAAGGCCGACCGTACGGCGTCCGTTAACGATTTGATTTAGTTATGCTAGTGAATGAACTCTGAAATGTTTCAATGGTTCTTGTACGGATTTAATCGGGTGTTTATACATGAGGGAGACTGTAGGTCTGAGAGAAACACAACAGCTCACTGTAAACACAGCCATGAGTCTGATGTTAATGGATGAGCTTGCTGTTTATAGCTACGGGAACAATGAATAAGATGAAATATCTTGTACAGAACTGTGTGTGTGTTTTAGGGAGCATGTACAATGTGTGTATTTACGGCATAAGTGTGTGTAGAGAGAGATGAGGAACTGTGTGAGAGACTGTGACCTGTGGTGACATCATCAATGTCAGTGTTTTTTTTTTTTGTTTTTTTTTTGTCAGCTGGAATTTGAAAGCCATTTGAAGCTGAACCTTCAGCTATTGTTTCTATGGGACATTTTTAATTGTAGATGTATTAAAATCTACAAATCCTGCAGCTCTTAAAAATAAATATCAATAAAATAAAAATCGAGTTCGTATGTAAAATGGTTCAGGCTGTATTCACTGAAGAAAACTGGAGATGATATAGGAAGCATGAGGAGTAACAGTACATGTACTTTGCGACGTACAATTGGGATATATTCCAACATATCCATCGTACGTTGAGTTTATCATAAACAGAGGAGAGTTCAGCAATACGTAAAGCTATTGATGCCAAAAGTGTTAAATGTTTGTAATTGTTCCTTTGTTATTGAGTTCCATAGGTCTGGTAACGTGTAGCAGCTGAGTAATAAAATACAACTTAGATGAGATGTGCCATGTTTTAAAGATGCACTGCTGTGCACAAATATTATAAAGAAAATATAAATCATAAAGAACCTGCAGTAAGTTGTAGTGTTTTTCATTCTTTTAATGTAGTTATTTTGTACAAAAATTAAATTCAGTATTTAATTATTTATTTGTTTATTTATTTATTTATTTTAAATATATATTTGGAACAGGTATACTGGCACTGGTTTTGGACCACTGTACATGACTGCTTTTTCTCACTACATTTCCCAGCGTTCATCACTCCAGCCATGTGACTCCCTACGTTGCGCACTGCCAAGTTTTTCATTTAGCCCAGGAGAGCAAAGATTCAAAATTCAGAATACAGTTTTTGCTGAATGTGTATTTATGCGTTATTGGATTCCCATCATAAACTCTAAATATTGTAAATTGGGGGACTACTCAATAAAGGAACCAATAAAATAAGAAAGTGGGTTACGCTTCAGATGGTAAGAAGCTGGAGAAAGGCCAGGATCTGAAACAGGAACTACAGAAAGTGTAAAAGGTTCTGATTAAGGTTCTGTTGCTGTTAATTTGCTTGCTTCGTATCTTTACCATCTTTCTGTTAATGTATCATCGCTTTGTGACTTCGGAAACTAAACCATGTTATTGCTGGTGGCATCATAAACTGAATTCTGACAAGACTAAATGTACATGGAGTTCTGGGGTCATTTCCTATTTTACATGAACTACTCTGATTTGTTTGCATCTGGATCCGTATCGGTGTTTTTGTTTTCTTCATGTAGAATTACCTGCTGTTTTTATCCCGGCTCGCCTGTGATCGTGTTCAGACGGATGTAGTCAGTGATGTTATGGAATCTAATCATGGAGGGTGTAAAAGAGTGGACTGGATCGTGTTTGTGTTGGTGTTTTTAAATGTACCTGTCCTATTGTCAGTAGTACCCCTTTGTATTTACATTGTAGTAGCATAAAACGATTATGCAACTATGGTAATGTTCGGTCCAGGACCATTTCGGTCAGCGACCTGTTTGACCGAACGTAATGCGGTAGTTGTATACGTTTAGTTTTTTTGTTTGTTTCTCCTCATTTTGGGACACATTATTTTGGTGAGGATAATGTCCTGGAGTGGATGGGGTTGCTGTCCCATGAGAGGGGCGATTACAGGTATATGTACTTAATGTCTATGATAAATAATATCAGTAATGGTTCTTTTTAATGGTGCTCATTAGTAATGGAAGCATCTCTGGCCATTTGGTCACTGCCTTGAACTGAATCAATTCCATGAGTTGACACACTTCGTAATACCTCGACTCAGAGAATCAACGGACTCTGTACTTTTTAAAAATTGTACTTAAATACTTCACATTGGTCATTTAGCAAGTTCTCTTATCCAGAGTGACTTCCAACTGATCGAACCTTGCAGCATTGACAGCTTGGCGGGGGTTGGGTTTGAACCCTGGATCTTCTGCTCCACAGTGCAGTACATTAACCACAGTGCCGCCTCAACTTCAAGGTCAACTTTATTGTCCATCAGGCCATGGAATTAGTGCAAGTAATTACACAGATAATTGAAATTACGTTTCCCTTTACTCCAGATGTGCAGTAATATAGAACAATACCACTAACAATATTATAAACAGACAATGTAAATAAACATTACTGATAAAACATGTATTTAAATATAATAGGTATTCATTACTGTTCCTCTAAAGAATAATTAATCACATCAAAACCAGATGGAGGACAGACGCCAGGAATACTGCTCACTGAGCTCTTTAAATCAGACTCGCCAAAAACACACCCGTTGATGATTGGCCTCGCCTTAACCACGGTGACTTTCATTGCCTGTTGCTGTGAAATGAACCAGGCTAATGGAAAGCACTTGCAGAACACAAAAACACATGATCACTGCCCCAAAGTGGAGCAAACATCATTAGACCGGAACATTCAACAATGAACAAGTACTGGACTTTGCAGATAAATGCTGTGGAGAGAGTTCAAGGTGTTGCCCTGGCCTCCCAATTCCCCCGATCTCAATCCGATCCAGCAACTGTGGGATGTCCTGGACAAACAAGTCTTGCTTTGTATCTTTACCATCTTTCTGTTAACGTGTCATCGCTTTGTGACTCCAGATACTAAGCCATGTTTGGCTGGTGGTTTCCTGTGGTAAATGTTCCAGATGCTTTGGAAACAGAATTATAGAAATAAACACAGACTTCTTTTATTGCTAATTTTATGCGAGGCTATACCCAGAAGCACCCAGTATTAACTTTGGGCGTTGTGACTGTAACCTGCCGGTCACCTCAACAGCCAGTCCGATCAACGCTGCAGATCCACGAGCAGAGGCGGGAGTTTAAGAGCAGAAGTCCGTCATTCACCCGAACACTCACTGCCTGACCAGTCCTGTCCTCGCTTGCTCATTAGCGCTCTAGTTTGTACGAGATTACGTTCTTACTTGGTTGATGTGTTTAGAGACAATTTTGTGCAAGTTCCTCGTGTTTGTGTTTAAATGTACCTGTCCTATTGTAAGTAGTACCCCTTTGTTTTGACCCTTTATATTTACATTGTAGTAGCATAAGAAGATTATGTAACTATGGTAATGTTCGGTCCAGGACCATTTCGGTCAGCGACCTCTTTGACCCTCTCATTTTGGGCACACATTCTTTTGGTGAGGATAATATTATGGGGTCTGTGTCCAATTACAGGTGAATGTCACTTAATGTCTGTGATAAATTAATATCTTTATTTATTCTCCATCCTTAATTGAGCTCGTTAAGTCCTCGTTAGTAACGGGAGAGTCTCTGACTTGATTAAAATACCTGAAAATACCTGTTTACCAAACTAGTTCTCGTTCTGAATCCACCTGCACTCGTTTTATTGACTCTATGTTGAAGGCGGTTGATCAGATGAACCCAAACACCGATCCGAGTGCCGCCCCAGTTAGAGATAATCCGCTACTTGACACGACGTGATCCGTTTAGCAATTAACGAATCTGCGTGACAGGAACCAGGAGCGACACATTTTTAAATCAGAAAGCGCAATTACGGCTCTCCAAAAAGCGAACGGAGCTAACGAGCCAGGCTTTTTCTCAGCTCTTGTTGTCTGACCTTTCAATAAAAGCAGTTTATTATTAGGATCTGGCCTCGTGTGCTGTTAATGGTACGAGATAATCGGCGTTAGGTTTTATACTGCAGGTGCGAGCTTTGTGTCGCTCTGTGGTTTCTGTCTGGATTTGAATAGGAAAGGGGTTTCATTACTAGCGTGTGAGATTTGGTCCGTTTGCGATTGGATGGATTCAGTGTTTGTCTGTTCTCTTACTAGAAGAATATATTCCGAATTGTAACACCAAATATCAATGCCAAAATGAGTTATGTAGTTGCGTGTGGTTTAACCTTCAAACGTTTTGGCATAATAAACATGTTAGATAAAAACGATTTCTACATCGGGCTGTGGGCTTGCATCCAGTTCGAACATCCCGGTGTTGGAACCAAAGTACAGGATCAGCGTTATCATTTAAATGTTTTTTGCCGAAGCTCTTAATGTTCAGTCAGAAATGTTAAAGTCTGAGTTCTAGGTCATCAGCAGCTCGGTCGGGTTAATAAGAGCTGGGCTTAACAGATCCATGAATGAAGCTCCGATCAGCTGGAGATGGTGTTTAATGAGAGACTCCGAGTTTAACACCAGCTTTCTTTTTTCCATTTCTTTCTTTTTTTTCTCTTTAGCATTCATCGATTTCTTTCTGTCTTACTTTCCTCCTTTCTTTTTAGTATCCATTACTTGCTTTAGCATTCATTCATTTATTTTCTTTTCCTCCTTTCTTTTCTCTTTAGCATTCATTGCATTCATCCTTTTTGTTTTAGTATTCATTGCTTCTGTCTTTTCTCTTTAGCCTTTCTTTTTCTTTCTTTCTTTTTATTTCTGTTTGCTCGTACTTTGCATTCTTTGCTTTTTCTCTGTTGCATTCATTGCTTGCTTTTTTCTTTCATCCTTCCTTTCTTTTGTTCTTATCATTCAGTTCTTTCTCTTATTTTCTTTTAGCTTTCATTTTTCTTTCTTTACCCTTCATTGCTTTCTTTCTTTTCTCTTTGGCCTTCATTTCTTTCTTTAGCTTTCATTGCTTTCTTTGTCTTTCTTTGTTTCTTTCTTTCTCTCTTTCAGTCTTTATTTCATGAATGAAATGGTGTTTAATGAAAGACAAAGAGTTGAACTCCAGCAAACAAGTCCTTGTTTCCTGAGGGATGAAGCTGATCCAGTTCTTTTTTTGTTGATGGGACTAAAGCTGATCTTCAGTCGAGCTATGAACCCATTAGGAGCCGGGACGTTTGATCTAAAGGACTGACATTTTTCTTGTTTCTGTGATTTTTCCAGCTTCAGTCCAAATCCTGGTTTGTAATTAAGAATGATGAACCTGGGCTCATTAAGAGCTTCATCCTAAATCTTGTACGTGTATAATTATTACTTTGCTGCTTTGTTATTGCTGCCGGCGTTGCTATGGTTACATGTGTATGGGGTGGAGTAAAGCTTATAGAGCTTCTTCACTCCTAGAACGGCTCTCAGCCAATCAGATTTGTTCTGAAATCAGAAGGCTGCAGATTTCTTTGCTTCCAGGAATTAAATCTTACAGAAAAGACTGATTTTTGGCTTCGGACCAAAATTCCATCATAAAAGTTTTTCGGCTGTGGTTTAAGCATGCAGAACGTGGTGTTCTTACCGGCGGATGACTTAGTTCCGCTGTGACCAAAGACAACTGAAGCCAAATTTCTGGCACTGCGTGTTATTTTTGATTAAATCTGAAGTGTGAAGCTGCTCCGGGGCTGACGGTGGATGATGCAATGCTCGGAGGATGAGCTACAAATGATGGAGGGAGAAAGGCGAGCCTCTTACGTTTAGTGGTTTTAATCGGTATCAGCGTTCTCATGTGCTTGTTTGTATCCCTGATTTACCTTAAACACACTAATAACATTTTAAAATCAGAGCTTTTTGACAACAAACACTCGAAATGGTTTGGTGTAAAAAGAAGCACGATATCTCGGGTTTATGCTGTCTGCAATTAAAATAAAATTCAAAGGAAATGTAAGATACTGCGTTTATTAAGTTTACGTTTTCTTTTTCTTTTTTTTTTTTTGTTCTTTATTTTCACTTTTTTTTTGGTTCCTTTAAACTTTTTTTACTTTTGTAATTCCCGAATTTATTTATTTATCTTGACATGTTTTTTCCTTATCTGTCTTTGTGCTTTTCCCTTTTTTAAATATTAACTTTTTTTTATAATGATTGATTCTTTTTTTTTTTTTTTTTTTTCTTTCTTTTTGAAATTTTATTTACTTTCAGGGCTGCTTTTCTCTTTTTAAACGTTTACTTTTATTTTCTTTCTTTAGGTTTAGATTTTGCTTTATCCTTTACTCTTCTGGCTTACTTTTTAACTTTTGGAATTCCTATATTTATTTATTTATTTATTTATTTATTGTTTTTGTTTTGTCTAATTTGTCTGCTGTTTTCACTTGTTTTTTCCCTTTCTTTACACCTATAATTTCCTTTCTTTATTTAGGTTATTCCTTTGCATAATTATTTATTAATTTTTTAAATCCTTAAAAGCTTTTAATTTCTCCATTTGTTTTGTTATTTAGTTTTGATTTGTCTGAAATGTCTTTGTGATTTATCTTATTGATTTAACACAGTAATAACAGTTCAAAATCTGAGCGATGGTTTGGTGTTAAAAGGAGGACGATATCTCCGGTTCGGACTAATGAAATAAGTCAAGTCAGATTTATATATTTAGTGCTTTGTACAGTGGAGCATTGTCTCAAAGCAACTGTACAATTTTAGTCTTGATGCATGCTCAATAATCCAGGTAGGAAAATCCCAGAAGTAGAATCTGTTCATCTGGACATAAGAACTGAAGAAGTCACTTAGATGAGTCGCAAAACGTTTCTCCTCAAAACCCTATGTCCAGATGAACAGATTCAACTTCTGGGATGTACAATTTTAGATTTCACTCAAAGGAAAAATAAGAAATAAGGTTTGTTTTTAAATTAGCATGTTCCGTATTGTCCCAGCTCTTTCTGGTTTGGGGTTGTGTAGGTCTAAACGAACATTTTTTGGGGGGGGTTCCTGTTGTACAAAATGATCGAGTTCACCTTGTGTAATTCACAGCTAAGGATTTCGTGCTGTTTCCGATAAACTTTCCGATTTTCTGTCATTTTCAGTCCACTTATAAACCTCGTCTTAAACGTGTCGCCCTATGACCCGAGTAACCGTGATGTTTCTGTTTCCCTGCATCGAGAGTCTCGAATGAAAAGTGGAGAGTAAAAACGTCTGGACGTGAAATGAAAGCTGAGAGATTTTCCAAATGGGTTCGGAGCGTTTCCAAATCGGCGCTACCAAATTTCGCTCTATTGATGGGTAATTTGTCTCGGCGCTGCCCGGGAAATGATGGAGTGGCCGAAACGGCGAGTGCTCTTCAGGGCTAACGCCGCCATCGGCCGCCCGCGGCATGCAGAATTACAGCAGCTGCTCGTCAGCGTCTGAACGGACTCTAAGATCGGCTCGGACTCGGGAAGGTCAGCACTGCGCTTCTGGCTGAGGTAACGATAATATCAGCCCCGCTCCGAGAGGCTCTGAAGAGGCTCCGCAAACCCGAGGATCACACGAGCGCAACAGCGACCCCTAACAGGCCATGTGGGGCAGCGACACGGGTCCGGACCGCCGGCCACCCCCACACTAAAGAATTGGACTTTTTATTACGTTTTTACTGAGGATGGATCGGAGCTCATTTTATTTGTATGTGTTTCGTACTGTGTGGAATTTGCATGTTCTCCCTGTGTCCGTCTGGGTTTACTCCCACATTCCAAGGATGTGTTGGGTTAATTGGTGGCTCTAAGTTGAGTATGAATGTACTGGATTGTTTTTAGTTTTAGGATTTATATTAATTTTAGTCACATTAGTCATTATTGTTAGTTTTCTCACTGAAAACTAAAAACATTAGAGTCATTTTAGTCCGTTAAGCTTCACAACTATTTGACCTCATTTTAGTCACGTCTTCTAAAGGTGGTATTATTTTAGAGGTATTACTGTTTACTAAGTTTAGGGACATAACGATTCGCTCTGCTCACGATTTGAGTCACGACACTGAGACATGATTATTGATTTTACGTTGTGTTGAAATTGTAAATTATCCTGATAAATTATCCTGATGTATGGTAGTTCTGCTTGAAAACCCCAAGACGAAGCCCTTAATCCTGGATAAGGGGTCGATCGTGTTACGAAATCCCGATCCAAATCTTCAGGATCCAAAGACTTGTTAAAAGTTTAATCCAACTAGATGGCTTTAATCCTGTCAGATACCTTTTGGAAAACCAGCCCCTGGATCATCCCTTATGGAGTCTCATTTACCTCTGGCTTTAACTAGGATTGGATTTGGGGGTTAATCCATGAAGTAAGATTATAAAAGCCGTGATTATTTGAACCAGACTCTCTTAACTTCTCACTCGTTTGTGATCGGGGACTCTGCACGACGTCCAGGCGATATTTAAACAGCTCCGAACAATCGCTTACAGATATTGTCAGAAAATGATCTAAAGATTCGGTAAAAAGAGCTGATATTGCTTGTTAGAAAAACTTTATGTGAAAAGTAAACGCCTACATTATTAATCAAACCAGAGAAGCAGCCTGGCAGAAAAACACCAGCTGACTTGATGGGAAAGAAAACATTTAGAAAACATTAATGAGTGTTAAAAAACAGTGTTAATAAATTTGTTATGGGGAAAAAGAATCTCTTAAACTAATTAACTGCTGAGAGAGCAGATGTAACTAGCCCAAATAATTGCCAGGTTTCTACAGTCATTGTTCATTTTATCAGCTCCTCTTCCCATAATGCTGCACTTTGTAGTTCTGTAGTTACAGGCTGTAGTCTGTTTGTTTCTCTCCATACTTGTAGTCCCCTTTACTCTATTGTATGTGAGCCCCACAGATCAGATATTATTTGGGTGGTGTATTGGTGTGTGTTGTGCTGGTGGGAGGGGCTCAGACACAGCAGTGCTGCTGGAGTCCTTAGACACCTCAGTGTCACTGCTGGACTGAGGATAGTCCAGCAATCGCGTTTCTTCTTTTGCAAAGCTGGTTTCACAAACTAACACAGCTGCAGATCCACGAGCAGAGGCGGGAGTTAAGAGTGTAAGAGCAGAAGTCAGTTTGTTCTATATTCTGTTGTAACCCAGTTGATGTGTTTAGAGACTTTTTTCCTCTATTTATTTGCACTGAGCTGTAAAAGGTGTTTGTAAGTGTATGTTCCTGTCCTATTGTAAGTAGTACTGCTTTGTTTATTCTCTCTAACCTATAACTATATGAACTGGTTCATCTGGATGATCTTCCGTTTGTTCCTAATTCTGTTTATCGATACGTTTGTGGCTTTAATCAAAAGTATCAGGTCGTTTCATACCTGAATTTCATAACAGCTTTCCCCAGGCAATACTCCAGATAATGCACCTCCATGAGTAAGGTGTATAAACATGCTATAATACCGGTAATATTTTTGGGTGGATGCAGGATTCTTAAGCTTAATCCTCGATTGGTGGGATCAGGAAAAGAAACGGAACAGTTTAATCATTCTCTCTATGATAATGGCTTGTGATTGATCTCTTAAGTAGTAGTAGTAATAATAATAATAATAATAATAATAATAATAATAATAATATGTAATCCCTGCCAAATTAAATGCAGTTATGCTCGTCCAAGATACCGATCAGTTGATGTGCATATCCAGTTGACATTTTCATTAATAAATAGCCATAATAAAGGCCTGTTGGATGATAAAGCTTCGGCTCTGGCCTGGTAAGGAGCAGGACTGTCCAGAAGCTCATGCTATCAGTAACGGAGCCAGGCTTAATATAAGCTGCATTTGTGGAACCCAGAATAACCGAAATTATCCCGGCTTGTCTTAATATGCGTGACTTGTTGAGTGAGTTTGCTGTGTGGAACCAATGTTCATGTGAAACGATTTTGTAAATCTCCTTCAAGTCTTAAAGTACGTGAAGAACCAGAGGTTCCTGTTAGTGGTCAGATGAATGTTTTTCAGAATGGTTAATAAAATCTGATCTGTTTGTAGAGTGGATACTCTCCCCTTGGGGTGACGATAACATCTTAATTGTTGTGTTAACAGCGTGTGAGCTGTTGAGGACGTCACTCACTCTGCAAAAAGCAGTCAGAAGTAGGGATGCACCGATACCACTTTATTCCTCCTGATGTTCAAGTATCTGCTGATACCAAGTAATGATATCGATACCAGCTCTTTCTAATGTTACTACTTGATAGGTGCCTATAAATCCTGATTTTTTATTTTTATTTTTTTATCTTTTTCTCATAATGCAGTAACAAACACAAAAAGGGAAGCATAATCTTACTAAGCTTTTTAATTGTTCGTCATATTTACATTTCAGCCTCCCCTCTAAATACTGCTGTTATAGATTTTGCTCGTCTCAAGCGAGAAATTATCCCACACCCAGAATTATGCCTCAGTAACCGCTTCATGGTATCGGTGCTCTCTGTTACCGATACTATGTGTAAGTGCCAGTATCGGCACCGGTTATGATGTACAGTATCGGTATCGATGAACCCCTGTCAAAAACACACCTTTTAGTGTTCAATGCTAAAAGTTAAAAATCAGTAAACAAACTGCACCCGGAGACAAAATACAGACACCACCAGCCTCTCAGCCTACTTCGTTAGAAGCGTTTTAGTTTTGAACAGACAGCTGTTGCTCAAAAGCCGTCAATCTGCAAAATATCAGAAGTCGGTCACCATTAAAGACAGCTCAGCTGAATCACCGTCTGTGGACTAAACCCCGTACAGAATATGGAGATGAGGACTTCAGGAGAATTAGAAATGACAGCCTACAGAGCATTTTGTCTAACTTTTTTCTTTTAATGGAAGCTTCTGTGGTGGAGGTGCTGGCTAAGGTTAGTTTGCTGGCATTTCCGGTGCATCACAGGAACCGATGCTCTATTTATTTAGTGGTTTGTGTGAGTCTGTGTGCCTTGTTTTGTGTGTGAGCATTATTATTATTTATTTAAAAAAGCTCTTAGTGTGTTTTAATGTGAGTGAATGTGCTGGTGTTAAGTAGTAGGTGTTTCTGATGGGCTGAGGCGCGTCTCTGTATTTATATTATTCACGTATGCTGGTAATAATCCTTAGGATCGGTAATCTGTCAGTCAGGACACAGACTGTCTCATAAAAAAAGGATGTCGGGAGTTTTTCTGTTTTTACTGGTTTGACTTTCACAAGGATGCAACGTTATAAAAAATGGATTGCTGTTGGGAAACGTAATGTCCACGCACAGACTTCTGTATGTTAACAGTTCCAGGTATTTTCCAGTTATATTCCGCTCACCTGCCGATCGATCAGTGCCTCTCATAAAAACACCTTAGGAATCATTCTGCAAAAAAAGGAACTTATGACAAGAAAAGTAGCCACCGATTACATCAGGAGAAAGATCAGGGTTCAAACATCTGAAAACTTTGATACTTTTATTTTTCAGCTCTGCTTGGTTTAAATGTTGATTTAGTTTAGATATGCAAGGTGCAATACCATCAGTGCAATACCTCTGTGCAATGTTTATTTTATTTTGTCACTGCAATACTAATCTTTAATTATAAAATGATTTAATCTGTTTTTGTGTGGATTTGCTCTGTTCTGGAGCAGCAATCCAAATTTCTTTCTATAATATACAATATCAATAAAGACATTATCCTAACTTGCCTTACTGTAGTTCACCAGACATTTATATTAAATAACCGGGGGAAAACATTATTTTTTTATTTTTGAAGAGTAACAATTCAAAATGATTATTTAATTTTATCTTGTATAATAATTTAAACAAAAACAAACTTTATTTCCCATGCAATTAAAATAAACTATGGGTTCTACGGGATATGTCTGTGTGATGCGCCATCTGGTGTTGAAGAATGGAATTGCATTAGATGAAAACATGAAGGATTTATAATCCAATTAGACAGACGATGTATCGCCCTATTTTTGCATTTGTGATGCATCGTTACACCCCTAATGGTAACATTTAATTCTCAATTTCGTTATTGTTAAGTGTTTCACCCTTTATAGACGATGTAAAGTCGATGACTGTTTATTACTGAACTAAATGTTTTCACACTGTGCAAAGTTTCTAAACTACTACGTGGCTCCAAGCAGCGTCCATTTCAGTCAGCCTCTTTTTTTCACAGAACGTAATGCGGACGTTAAACGGCTCGTTCCTGAATATTCCCCATGTTGATGAAGGACTAGGGGAATTTGGGCTCTCATATTTGTTTCTCCTGAACAGGAAGCAGATCTAAAATTTAAACTAAAATGGATGATGGAGATATCAGTGATGATGTTATGATGCACACACAGACTGAATCTCACACATTTCTAATACAAATCCAGGCTTATTATGGGATAGCTGGAGGATATGGAGCGTTATATATGTGCATATTTATGAATATTTATATCTCCTTGTAGCTCATTCCTGTACAAAACAGATCTGAGTCTGATTTAGACGAAATATCAGCTCAGTCTGTCCAGAGGGAGGCGCCGCTCTCTAATAAGCCGACCGGTTACAGTGCGAATGAAGTACGAGTGGAGTAAGTTATAAACTAATCGTAACCCGAGCAAGTTCAGGAGCACAGCTGTCAGAATTAAACACCGATCATGATGAACGCTTTGGATCTGCACAGAGGACACACCAGAGATTTATAAACACGCCCTGAATTACTTTCTCACAGCCACATCCTCTGCTCTCCCTACTCAGAAAGGGTAGTGCTGTAGTCCTCGGGTCCGGCCTCAGGACCATAAGCAATTGGCCTTTGTCTCGTCTCAGTCTCGACCTCTTTTGGACTCTTGGTGAGCCATCCTGCCCGACAGCCGAGCTCTGATTGGTCAGCCTGATTTTAGCAACTCAGAAATTAGAACAGGCTCTGGTTAAACCAGGGTACCCGCGGATCCTTAACTGTCTTAACTTCAGTTTTTCATATTCAAGGTCCAAAAATGTCTTAAAATGAGGGGAGGGATGAATGAGCATGATTTTAGTCGGTAAACAACAATGGATATTTCTGCAAAGTCCAATCCAAGCATTTGAATGTTAAATAGGGAGCGTCCATTCCGCTTGGTAGTTGGTATTGGTATTCAATTTATTGTTATTACACATGTACAAGTAGTTGATTCACATTTTACAATACAAAAAGAACGTGTGTGATTTGATGGATGTGGTGTCAAAAACAAGAGCACAAGGTTATGAGCAAGCAGTGCAGACTTGGGCCTGGGTAACTGCAGAGCTCATGAGATGTGGTAGCAGGACGACCAGTCTTGTGGCGGACCGAACCCATCCAGCAATATGAGGTGTGATGTGAACTTCATACAGAACATGAGAACTTTGGACAATGGGTTTGTAGAACTTTGGACAATGGGTTTGTAAAGCTCTGGATTCTCACATGAAGAGCCCAGGCGCTGTGCTATTACTTGTAAAAGTGCTACCCCATCGGGACGTTTGTTGCCACTGCCAGTCTGGCTGTACGTACCAGGGGTGATCCGTCTCCTGGGAATTGTGTTCGCTCCGGCAAAGCCTTCGGGTCCTGCTACCAGCCCTCAGACAACATTCCACACTTTTTCTCCCATAGCCACGCTGACGGCGGAAATGCTTTCGAGTTTGGTACATAATGTCGGATGCCACCGTAAAGTTTCAAATGAGAATCAGACCAGGAGAATGTTTTTTCCAATCGTCTGTCGTCCATTAGATCAAAAATGAGCTTCTAGTCGAGCCCCGCACCAGAGCCTGTAATGAGTATACAGCGTATTTATGTCAAATATGAAGGAGAATAATCAGGTGGTTTCAAAATGACGTGCCTGATCTC
Source organism: Ancistrus triradiatus (assembly GCA_025084515.1). Classification (NCBI taxonomy): domain Eukaryota; kingdom Metazoa; phylum Chordata; class Actinopteri; order Siluriformes; family Loricariidae; genus Ancistrus; species Ancistrus triradiatus. The sequence continues at coordinate 19,708 of JAJAGP010003669.1, forward strand.
TCGTATAATAAGTGGTTAGATAATTTTGGAGCGTGTTAGAAATGCATGTCGAACACTAACATAAATAATGTTTTGTTTTTTTGTCCTCGGTTTATTTATTTGCATCTTCTCGCGGCCCGATCATGAAAATCAGCATGAAGCTCAGACTGGGAGGATAATTTTAGTTAGAAAACATGACATGGTGGCATTGTAAAGAAACTTCTCTACCCATGTACTTAGACTGCCAAAGAGAGTTGACTCAGTTAAGAAGTTTTCCAGTGAGAGTTTTTGGGGGACACAAACCAAAATGAAGGAGAAGCACTTATGTCTTTTTTTGAATATTAATGGATAAATCTGAAATAATGGCTTCCTTCTCATTAGTCCACCCAGAACCTTTTTTAAATTGTCTTAATACAAAACCCAATAATAAAACATGCATTTGCATGGAAGGGGTCCTCTCAATACTTTTGATCAAGTGGGTTGTGGGCCAAATACTTTTGGATTTTTTGTGTCTTATTTATATGGGATTGTTTTTTCTTTTCTTTTATCTAATCTAAGCCTATTTAAAGGAGTAACGCAGCACTTGAGTAAATGTTTAGAAGGTACTTACTACTCAAGTATTATTAGGATGAATACTTTTTAATAGAAGTATTTGAATATTAACGTTTTTTTGCGATCTATAACCCACCTTCTTGCCTCCTCTTCCCCGGAGCTGCAGCGCTCAGAAGCACAGCATTATTCTTGTGTCCATATTTTCGAAGCGTCTCCAGTCCAGCTCCTTAATGAATGACTGTCGTAATTTTGCCGATATTCTCACACAATCGCTGACTTCATGAGTCCCTGAGAATCACAGGAGAGATCCGGATCACTTGTGGGAACCGGCAATGATAAATTAATTAGGAAAGAGAAACGACAAAGGAAATAAACATCACACGGGAAAACGTTCAGAAAAGGAGAGAAAATGGGTACGATACAAATAAATCTCTCACTACTAGAACAGATTTTTTCATTTCCCTCGATTTAAGACTGCTTTTTTTCAGGCGGAGTCACAGGGACTTGTAATTAGTAGACATTAAGGAATATGAAAAGAGCCAATTTTGGGAGAAATAACCAGTGTGTACATTCAGGAATAAATAAGACGGTGCAACAATAAAACGTTTAAATCTATACAAACTTTAAAACAGAGGGCAAAAAAGGTCCACGTTTAAAGGAGAGGAACATCAAGACAGCAAATGTTAAATAAAATAAATTCCTCCATTTTTATGTATTTTTTTTCATATTCTTAATTTTTTGAATTCATTAAACAAATTATATTCTAAATGAAATGATAAAGTGTATGTTCAATTACATTTTATGTAATTATTAATAATTAAATTTTTTTTATATTATTTTTACCTTTTAATTTGTAGTCCATTTTAATTATATTTTTACATAACATTTTTTTAGTCTAACATCTAGGCTGTATAGGCAGTCGGTCCTCTTGAGTAAAAAAGTTTTTTTCCTTGAAACTGTCACCCAATGTTTTTTTTCCGTTATTGTAGATGTAAAATACAACAACAACACTGCTCACAAAATAAAGGAACTACTCACATAACACATCCTAGATCGAATGAATGAAATATTCACATTACTTTGTTCTGTACAAAGCCTGAATGTGCGACACAAAATCACACAAACTCACATGGAAACCAAATTTATTAACCAATGAGGCCCTGGCTTTGGAGTCCACACAAAATTAAAGTGGACCAACACACTACAGGCTGATCCAACTGGGATGTAATGTCCTTAAACAAGTCAAAATGAGCTCAGTAATTGTGTGTGGCCTCCAATGTGCCTGTTGAACCCCCTACAAGCCTGGGCATGCTCCTGTATGAGGTGGCGATGGGTCTCCTGAGGGATCTCCCCTCCACTTCCTGGACTAAGCAATCCAACAACTCCTGACAGTCTGTGTGCAACGTAACGTTGTGGATAAGGCAGACTGGGGGTTTCATGTCAAAGAGTACATTATGGTGATCAGAGACGTTGGGTTGCTGTCTTCTGTGCCGCTCGTGGGGTTGCCAAGGTCTCTTGATCCCTCTTGGCTGTGTTCCTACCGTTCAAATCTTTCCGAGCTTTCCTAAGTAGCCTAATGCTGCTATAGCTAAGGCTGCCGCCGGGGTCTCATGCTACACTTTGCATAGTGATTGACCATTGCATCAGTGATTGTTTATAGACACTGTGCTTTCTTAATCAATAACTATTACTTTTCCTGTTTTTCTCTCCAATTGTGTTCCGGCAGTTCCCGGCCCCACACATGTTTCATACTGATGGAGCTCCACTGTTGCATAATTCACATTTTAATTCGACATGACCTCCAGACTTTTAGTTTTCGCTCTTGATAATCATCATAAGATAACCCCGTACCGCCGGCCCACTATGTCGTTCATACTTCACATTCTATTCAAACTTGACTCCATGAACTTTAGTTTCGCTCTTAGATTTATCATCTACGCCCCCAAGGATGTTGGGTTTCCCCTTTTTGATCTTTGTGCCCCCAATGTTTCTTCCTAGAACTAGGGAGTTTTTGCCTTGCCAACTGTCGCCAGCTTGCTCATTTTTGAGATTGGACGTAGTTATTAGGAGATAAATCTAAACCTGTAAGTCTTTGAGATACAAAATGCCTCCCATTGTAAAAAAGCGCTATAGTAAATAAATCTGGACTTGACTTGACTTGACCTTGAACTTGGATGGAGGGAGACATGATGTCCCAGATGTTCTCATCGGATTCATGTCTGGAAGAACAGGCGGGCCAGTCCATGGCTTCAATGCCTTCATCTTGCAGGAACTTCTTGACACACACTCCAGCCACACTCGAGGTCTAGCATTGTCCTGCATTAGGAGAACCCGGGCTAACCGCACCAGCATGTGTCTCACACAAAGGGGTCCTGAGGACCTCAATCTCGGTACCTAATGGCAGTCAGGCTTACCTCTGCGATCAACATGGAGGGCCTGTGGCGGCCCCCTCCAAAGAATGTCATCCCACATCATTTACTGACCAACTGCCCAACCGGTCCTGCTGAAGGATGTTGCAGTTAGAAGATCGCTCTCCACTGCGTCTCCAGACTCTGTCACTCCTGTCACATGTGCTCATGTGAACCTGCTTTCATCTGTGAAAGCCAGGGCCGCCAGTGGCGAATTTGCCCATCCGGTGTTCTCTGGCAAATGCCAAAGCGTCTGCATGTGTGGGCTGTGTGCACAACCCCCCATCTGTGGACGTCGGGCCCCTCATAACCATCCTCAGGAGTTGGTTTGCTAACCGTTTGTGCAGACACGTGCACAGTTTGTGCCTGTTGGATGTCATTTTGCAGGGCTCTGGCGTGCCTCCTCCTGTTCCTCCTGCAACAAAGGCGGAGGTCGCGCGGTCCCCTGCTGCTGGGTTGGTGCCCTCCTACGGCCTCCTCCACATTCTGGTTACTGGCCTGTCTCCCGGTAGCCCCTCCAGCCTCTGGACACTACGCTGACAGATACAGCAAACCTTCTTGCCACAGCTCGCATTGATGTGCCATCATGGATGAGCTGCACTACCTGAGCCACTTGTGTGGGTTGTAGAGTCCGTCTCATGCTACCACGAGTGTGAAAGCACCACCAACATTCAAAAGTGACCAAAACATCAGCCAGAAAGCATAGGTACTGAGAAGTGGTCTGTAGTCCCCACCTGCAGAACCACTCCTTTACTGAGTGTGTCTTGCTAATTGCCAATAATTTCCACCTGTTGTCTATTCCATTTGCACAACAGCATGTGACATTGATTGTCAATCAGGGTTGTCTCCTAAGTGGACAGTTTGATTTCACAGAAGTTTTATTTACTTGGAGTTATATTGTGTTGTTTAAGTGTTCCCTTAATTTTTTTTTTTTTTGAGCAGTGTACTTCTAAAGCTTGTCTGAGAAAATGCCCTGTTATCGAAAGAGAGATGGAAATATATCTGAGGTGTTTTGAAATAAGATCTGGTTTTTGGAGAAATGTAAGGTGTGAAAAAACCCTTTAGTAATAAAACAATGAGGTAAAATTGAGGGCCTCAAACTGAAATAACGTATCGATGAAGGAAATCAAGGAGCTGAGTCTGCAGTCGATCTTAACAGGGTTAAACTAATCTTGATGGCTGCAGTAATAAAGCTACAGAACTCCAAACCAAACACCACGGAGTAGCGCTGGGCCGTATGAACAAAAATTTGTATCACGGTATTTTTAAGAATTCTGCCGTTTCATGGTGCATCATGGTATTTCTGTCCCGGGGGACTTTTGCGGGGGATAACGGGCTCTGCTATAGCTGTGTAGCTTACTCTACTCTCAGCAGTAAATGGAAAAAAACACACATACTATTACAAACTTTCAAACACCTCTGTAGGGGGGTGTGTGTGTGTGTGTGTGTGTGTGTGTGTGTGTGTGTGTGTGTGCTTAGAAGTTGCTTAGAAGTTCCCTTGGGGTCCTTTGTGACCTCACCAACTATTACATGCCTTGCTCTTGGAGTGATCTTTGGTCGACCACTCCTGAGGAGGGTAACAATGGTCTTGAATTTCCTCCATTTGTACACGATCTGTCTGACTGTGGATTGGTGGAGTCCAAACTCTTTAGAGATGGTTTTGTAACCTTTTCCAGCCTGATGAGCATCAACAACTCTTTTTTAAGGTGATATCTGAATTATATCTCACTTTATAATCCAGTTCTGTTCTATAATCTGATGAAGCCTTTCCTAGACTGTTTCTAGGCTATGATGGACGTTATGCTACCTGGCTAGCGAGCTTTATCCAGCATGCTGTTCAGTGATCAGAGCTCAGCAGTGCTCATTGTGGTGAAAAAATGTGATATAAATTGCTGCCTAGTTGTTAGAGCTGTGATTCTGCTATGGAAGTATATGAACAATGCACACCATACGGGAAATTATCGGCCAGCCCTACCATTGAGCTACGAGAGGGAGAGAGGCGGACAGAGAGGGAGCGCAAGAGCATGAGAGAGCGAGAGAGAGAGAGAGAGAGAGAGAGCGAGACAGACGGCTGTTGACAGATGAGTCTGCAGCCATAAACAGTGGGGCTGCAGTCGGACTGGTGATGAATGCAGTCACATCCACTTCACTAATGGAGAAAAGAATGACTGTTCAACACACACACACACACACACACACACACACACACACACACACACACAGAGAGAGAGAAAGAGAGCTATCAAATTAATTTCTGAAGCAGAACAGTTTAATTCAGAGTCCTGTCTGCAGCCCTGACCCGGTGCCAGCGTCTTTCTAATCTAGATGAACGACCTTTTCCTTCGAGCCTTTAGCCCTGTGTGTGTTTGCAGTGGATCCTTCCTTCTTTCCTTAATTCTTTCCTCAGATCCATGACCTTGGGTTTCTCTGGTTACTCCTGAGTAAAACACACACAGGTTTCTGAAGGTCTGCATGTGATTGCTGGAAGCTGACTCCATTTTCTACATTTTTCTTTCTTTTTCATAACTCATTTACACTTTACAGCATTTAGCAGACGCCCTTATCCAGAGCGACTTACAATTGGACAGTCTTACAATCCAAGCAGTTGGCTGAGGTGGGATTTGAACCCTGGACCTTTTGGTCCATAGTCCAGTACCAGGCTGGACCAGTCCTGTGCGTGCGTGCGTGCGTGCGTGCGTGCGTGCTTTAGTTAGTTAGTTTGTGTGTGTGTGTGTGTGTGTGTGTGTGTGTGTGTGTGTGTGTGTGTGTGTGTGTGTGTGAGAGCTGTAATGCTAATTCTTCAGGCCGCTGTGTTTGATGGCAGAATGTTTCTGCGGCTATAAAGCAGAGCTGCTCCCGTCTGGCTTCCCTGCTCCTCTTTGTACAGCTTTGAGGGAAGCTGCAGGATGTTCTTCTTTGGATTGTTTGGATTTTTCCCATGTCTCATCACATTCTTTGTCCTCTTAGTTGTCTGATGCTGCTTTAAAATCTTATATCCATGTTGGTTTTCAGAGCTTATTAGGGATTTCTAATTTTCTCCATTTCTGTTCAAATCTGAGCTAAAACGTCACCAGAGTAGATAAAGTAGATAAAGTAGATAAAGAGAACCAGGTTAAACAAATAAGATCAAAATATTATACCTGGTCATTTATTTGTTGAGGAAAATGAGCCAATATTAGATATCTGTAAGTAAAAAGTATGTGACCCTTTGCTTTCAGTACCTGGTGTGCCCCCTTAAATGTCTGCAGTAACTGTTTGATTTTGTTCCTCCGTACAGAGCAGCTTCAGCTATGGGATGTTTTTTAGTTTCCTTACATGGACCCTCACGTACTGTCCTTCCACAACATTTAGATTGGATTAAGGTCCGGACTTTGACTACTTTTAACTGTTCTTTGTCTGTTTAGGGTCGTTCTCTTGAGATTCAGTTGGTTTTCCTTTAGAAATAGTCCATGGGGTCACCAAGGAACCCATGGTAACTTCTAAGCAACTAAAGGCCTCTCTCACATTGACTGATGTTCATGAGGCCAGAAGGTTTGTGGAGAAATGTTTTGTGGATGGATGAGACCAAAACAGAACTGTGTGGTTTAAATGAGAAGCATTATGTGTGTGGAGACATTAAAATAAGAACTTTATTCCATCTGTGAAGTAGTGATGTCGGTCGGACATAAAAAAAAGACAACTGAATCTCAAGAGAACGAGCCTAAACACACAAAACCTTACTCTTAACTTGTTTAAAAATCTGATGATGTTTGGGCTCTGATTTATGCAGAAATAATCGAAATGTATTGGTGTAATAATGAGCTGCAGAGACTACAGCTTTTATATTTGAACCCTGTGGGATTAAATTGGGGTTTTTGTTGGTTGGCCTTTGACTCGGCCCGTCCCAGAACATTTGCCTTTGTTCCACCAGGTTTTTCACAGATGGAATAAAGTTCTTATAACGTCTCCACAACTCACTCACTCGCTTCTCATTTAAACCACACAGTTCTGTTTTGGGTCTCATCCATCCACAAAACATTTGTCCAAAATCCTTCTGGCCTCATGAACATGAACATCAGCCGATGTGAGAGAGGCCTTTAGTTGCTTAGAAGTTCCCCTGGGTTCCTGTGTGACCTCGTCTGTTACACACCTCTCTCTGGGACTGATCTTTGTTGATCCTCCACTCCTGTGTTTCTCTGTTGGTACCCGATCTGTCTGACTGTGGATCGGTGGAGTCCAAACTCTTTAGAGATGGTTTTATAACCTTTACCGTGATCCACTTCCAGAAATGTGTTATGAAGATCAAACTCTAGATCTCTGCTCTTTAAATCCAGCAGGGTGTCCACTCACACCTGACTGATCATCCCATTGATTGGAGCTCCTGATTCATCTTAGAGGTTCACATAGTTTTCTCTCACAGATCTGGAACACCAGATCATTTCTTCTGTTGATTCCTCTTTAGGGTTGAGTAGCCTTCTTTTCTTTCCTGTCCTGTCCTGTCCTGTCCTGTCCTCCTTCCCTTCCCTTTCGACAGATATGTAATATTGGATCATTTCCCTCAATAAATAAATAAATCACTCTGTATAATATTTTGATCTCTTGTTTAATTAAAAAATTTTCTTTATCTACCTTTAGGACTTGATTATGCTTTAGCTGAGATTTATTCAGAAATAAAGCAACACTGTTTGGTACGTTTTGGTTTTCTGAGCTTTAATCTCGCGTCGTGTTTGTGACTCGGCACTGGAGACGTTAATAATCCGATCTGTGTTTAGAGGATTCGCTGTGGGACTAAAGCGATGCAGAAACAAAGCGTATTCACATCAACAGCTTCTGATTTAACCTCACACTGGGTTAATTACTGTCTTTAAATAGCATCATTTATAATAATACACGTGACGTGAAATAAATGAAGTGATTTTCAGACGGGAGTTTGATCAGGAGTGATCCTGATATCTGCAGTGAGAGCACGGCTGGAGTTATGGGATGGATTAGGATGATACCGGAGCTGATTTACCTAACGCTCCTTACCTGACAGGCTCCTGAAATCTGGTATTCAGTGAAAGGCCGATCACCGCAGTGGCCACGCATTGCTTTCCCCTATTCCACTCTAATGTATTCGTATCTTCTCACCGCCGTGTCTCTGCTGTGCATTTGTGCGTATTGTTTTTTTCTGACCCTGACGTGCCACCAAATCAGAACCGCAGCATTTTCCCGATCTGAGCGACCTTGAGCCGCAGAAAGCAGCAGAAACACCGCTCTGAGAGTAATTATTCTGTTCCAGGTTTTAGACGGATTAGATCCTGTAGCATTAATAAATACCTGATATGTCCAAACATCATTGATTCTCCTTTCCTTTGTGATAAAATATTGACTGAGAGCAATTTGGCCTGAAAATGCACTTAATAAAACACAAATGATCCATCAGCCGGGGAGACGCTCCGCTTGTCCTTGGTGCGCCGAAATGAACACGGTGTTCTCGGGAAATCAATAGAAAAATGAAAACCTATGACCTGTAACGTCGCTCTGTTCTGGGAAAAAACATAAACAAAAAATAATGTTTAGCTCTGAGCCATGGGAAAATGTACAACAAAAAAAATGAAGGGACGTTCTTACTTACTGGGATTATCAATAATGAATTTAGTATTGTTTATGATGGTGATGGTGGAGTTATGAATGCTAACGTTAGCCAATATGAGGGAGGCCTTTAGTTGCTCAGAGGTTACCCTGGGCTCCTTTGTGACCTCACCTATTATAGTCTTTAAACAGTATAGAGTCTTTAGGATTCAGTAGCCTGCCTTTCTTTCTCTTTCTTTTTTATTCTTCTTTTTCTTCTTGTTGTATTCATCAGTCTTTCTTTCGTTCTTTTTTAATTCCTCTTTAGGATAGTTCTCTCTCATATCACCCCACTGCTGTGTCCCTTCACCGGCTCCCTGTAGTTCCTGCTTCAGATTCAAAACCCTGACGCTCGCCATAAGTGCATCCTGAAACTTTTTCTTTCCTTCTGCTGTTGTATTACTTTTTCTTCTATCTCTTCTTTCTGTTCTTTCCTTCTTTCTTTAAGGTTTTCTGTTCCTTCTTTAGGATTCAGTAGCATGCATTCACTACTATTATTTTTTTTCTTTAACCTTTTAGTTTGCATGTCTAAAACAAATCCCAGCATAAGTTTAAAAGTGCAGATCAGTCTTAAATTAAACCGGAGTGATTACAGACCTTAACGAGCTGTTGGATTTGGTTAATTGAAAGAAAACATGGCTGTAACCAGAGGGACCCCTCAATCTTTCAAAGTCTGTGTGTGTGTCTGTGTGTGTGTAGTTTTTTGCGTTTATATGGACTGACTCCATATGTAGAATTTCAGTGAGTGGTGACCTTAGTGAGGTTGTACAGTTCCCTCCCTGGTCACTCTATTATAATAATAATAATAATAATAATAATAATAATAACTGATTTCCAGACGTTGGGGTCATTCTGTTTCTCTTTTTCGGTCTGGAGATGAAAAGCTTCTTGTGTTCGCTTCCTCTGGCGGCTGAAGGGGAACAGATGGTGCTCTTTATTTTTAATGTTTCCCTCCTTTGATATTCAGCAAGAAACAAAGTGGAAGATTTTCCTCGACTCCCTTCCTTCATGTCGGCGCCGTGCTGCAGAAGACGAGCCGTCCCCTGGGTACCGCAAATTACGCAAACACATCAGAACCGGGGGAACGTCACGGCACGCCGAATTATACATCACAGACCGAATCACCACCAGCACGTACAAACAATTGGTGCTATTGGTAAAGAGGATAGTCATCAGGGAGTGACCGGGAGTGACCCAGAGGAATGATCCCCATCCCGAATCCCTCCAGATTAGGCTACAGGAGGCAGGATTTAGTAGAGTACCACTGTTTGGACTGTTCAATAAAAAGTACTGAACGGACCGGAACCCGGGTCTGCCTCAACCTCAGCGGGGGTCTGACATTCATTATCAATTAATTAGCACTAATTAGTAAAGAAGGAAAATAAAGAAAAACATTTAATGCTACTGAATTCTAAAGAAAAAAAATTATGCTTTTGAATTTTGAAGAAAGAAAAAGTGATGCTACTGAAATTAAAGAAAGAATGAAAAAAAAAAATGCCACTGAATTCTCAAGAAAAAAAGACTACTGGAATTACATTTTTTTTCTTTCTTTAGAACTAGTAGCACATTTTTCTTTACAACTCCGTAGCATTTTTGTTTTTCTTTCTCTCTATAGAACTCAAGAGCACGAGTTCTAGAGAAAGAAAGAAAGACAACAATGCTACGGAGTTGTAAAGAAAAAATGTTGCCATTGAATTTGAAAGAAAAAGAAAATGATGCTACTGAATTCTAAAGAAAGAAAATACGCTAGAGTTCTACAGAAAGAAAGAAACAATAATGCTACTGAATTCGAAAGACAAAAAGAAAAAGAATATTCCTGAATTCTAAATAAAGAAATGAAAAAAAAAAAGTGTCACTGAGCTCTAAGGAAAGGAAGAAATAAATAAACAAAGAGCGAGGATCCAGGCCTCGACCCCACTGATCAGCTTTGGGATGAATTAGGGTGGAGCTTGTGATCCCGGCCCAACATCAGTGTCTGACCTCATAAACACTCTGGGTGAATCCCCACAGTCCCAGTCCAAAATCTTATAGAAAGCCTTCCAATAAGAGTGGAAGCTGTTAGCGGGGAACTGACTCTTATTAATTCCTTTATGGATTTAGGTGGTGTGTGTAAGTGTCCCAATACTTTTGGTCCATATAGTCACCCAGATGGAGCTGCTATAAAACCTCAAATGTTGAACACCGAGAGCTGTACCTGAATATTTCGGATTATTCTTGGAAGCTGCCGGAGCGTCAGGGAGAGCTTTTCTTTCTCACGTTAATGTCAGTCGGCGTTGGAGCTGAGAAATCAGAAATAAATGTAATTACACTCAGTCAGAGGGAAGGAGCTGCTGCTGGGTCTCCCTCCAGAGAGAGAGAGGAAGTGCCCGTCAGCAAGATTCGAGGATTCCTGTTCATACCAGCTTCATCTGCAAGCCATGGAGGAATTTGGAGGACCTGTGTGTGAGAGAGAGAGAGAATTTATTATATTTTGGGGAACATGTCCCAGATTTCATTTAAATAAAAAAAAAAAAAAGCCTTTTTTTTTTTTAAAATATCCTACAGTCTGACATCCACTAAACATCTAAAGCCAAGTGCCAGAGTTTTTAGTTTCAGATTTTATAAAGGCTGCAGATCTTACTTGGTCACTAATTACAAACCTGAAACTCCATTCCTTTAGAGATAATTATTGTCAAATCTTTATAAAAACACCTAAAAATAATCAATCAGTAAATAAAAAAAACACACAGACTGTAAAATAAAGTGGTTTCTTAAGTAACGTAATGGGATCTTAAGATAAAGTGAAAACACATTTTATTGTTTTATTATTTTATCTACAGGATTACATTTAATATCTTATTTAATAAAGAAAGAGATAAAGAAATGAAAAAAGGAAAGCAATGAATGATAAAGAGGAAAGAAAGAAATAAAGAAAATAAAGAAAAAATACACAAAGAAAGAAAGAAAGACTTAGAATAAAATTAAACATGAGAACAAGCCTGAAATAAGAAAATTATCCTGATCCACCTTATAAAAAATGAGGGGGAAAAAAAAGGAACACAAACCTTTGTGTTTAATCTTTTGATCTTACACTTTGGAGCGCAGTAATTTATATGGAACTCTGATAAATCTATGAAACAGTACATTTAAAAATAAATGTTATACAGTAAAATGAAGTATTTCCATGATTTAGTCAGATTCCTGTAGATCTAAAAATCACCTTTACAAGAAAAAAAAAAAACAGAAAATAACAAAATACAAACTTGATTAGAGGCGGCGTTGTTGTTCCTGTAATACTATACACAGGAACCAAGTAGGGACTTCTCCATAAGAAATGATGGATATCAAGCTTCCATTATCTGAATCATTTGTGGATCGAGCTCCGGTAATCGATGTTAATTATTTTTGTTCTGCTCGGACCCGGCTGGCTGTACCTGTGTATAAATAATGCTTTTTATGGTATTTATAATGCACTGAGGCTTCCATACTCACAGCGCTCAAAACCCCCAGCCCCGGTCGTGTTAGTGGTGGGCGCTGGCGGCCAGCATCGGAGCCGTTCTCGAGGCGTGTGCTGGTTGGAGCCCGGTGCGTTTGGTGTGCTGATATTCATTTCATTAAAACCGGACCAGATGCTGCTCTCAGGACCTGATCAGCTGCAGAAGAACAAAACGTACGAGGGTTATGAAGAGTCTGACACCATTATGAACTCGCCCCCAAGCACTGGCTCCCCAAGTGGGCGCGTCTCCACCTAACGATTAAGCTCGGATTTACAAGAATGCCAGCTTTACAAGTGTTTCCTAAAAGCCTTCTCCGTCTCAGATCACGCTATTATATCACTAAGGTAACATTAGGGAAAATGGCTATTATAAAAACAACAGTATTTAAATTACAGGTATAATAAATTAAACTTTTTTCAGGTGAATTAAATGATTTAAACTCTGGAATAAAATGGAACGCTGTATAGATTTACCCTCAGAATTGTACTATTATTATATATTTTTTAATTTGTGTTTATGGTGTGAATGAATGCTAAAGAGAAAAGCATAAAGACAGAAAGAAAGAAAACGAAAAGGAAGACATGAAATGAATGCTAAAGAAAAAAGAAAAAAGAAAGAAAGACGATAATACTAAAAATGGTCGAATTTATGTTTACAAACACATATTATGTTAGTTACGAAGGTTTTCTGGAAATGCTTGTAATCAAAGAATGTTGAGTATGAAGTTATACAGTGGTGCTTGAAAGTTTGTGAACCCTTTAGAATTTTCTATATTTCTGCATAAATATGACCTAAAAGCACATAAAAGCAGATAGAGAACCCAGTTACACAAATGAGACAAAAAAATTATACTTGATCATTTATTTATTGAGGAAAATGATCCAATATTACATATGAGTGGCAAAAGTATGTGACCCTCTAGGATTAGCAGTTAATTTGAGGGTGAAATTAGAGTCAGGTGTTTCCAATCAATGGGATGCCAGTCAGGTGTGAGGGGGCACCGTGTCCACCATCAGAAGAACACTGAACAACAATGGTGTGCATGGCAGGGTTGCAAGGAGAAAGCCACTGCTCTCCAAAAAGAACATTGCTGCTCGTCTGCAGTTTGCTAAAGATCATGTGGATGAGCCAGAAGGCTATTGGAAGAATGTTTTGTGGATGGATGAGACCAAAATAGAACACTTTTTGGTTTAAAAGAAAAAGCTGTATGCTTGGAGAAAGGAAAAACACTGCATTCCAGCATAAGAACCTTATCCCATCTGTGAAACATGGTGGTGGTAGTATCATGGTTTGGGCTTGTTTTGTTGCATCTGGGCAGGACGGCTTGCCATCATTGATGGAACAATGAATTCTGAATGATATTCAGATAATTCTAAAGGAAAATGTCAGGACATCTGTCCATGAGCTGAATCTCAAGAGCTGAAGCTGTTCTGTACGGAGGAATGGGCTAAAATTCCTCCAAGCCGGTGTGCAGGACTGATCAACAGCTACAGAAACATTTAGCTGCAGTTATTGCTGCACAGGGGGGTCACACCAGATACTGAAAGCAAAGGCTCACATACTTTTGCCACTCACTAATATGTAATATTGGATCATTTTTCCTCAATAAATAAATGACCAAGTATAATATTTTTGTCTCATTTGTTTAACTGGGTTCTCTTTATCTACTTTTAGGACTTCTGATGAAAATCTGATGATGTTTTAGGTTCCACTGCACCACTACGTTAGTTACGAAGGTTTTCTGGAAAAGCTTGTAAATCAAGGAATGTTGAGTATGAAGTTACTAAGTAATAATCCGCGTTATGATTGTGTTTGGACGCCTAGTCGTGGCTGGTTTGGGGATTCCGGTAGGATCGGTTTGGGTGGCGCAGCTCCAGGGACGGGCTCCTGTAAGTGGTTGCTTTGATGACAGATGAGTATCTGGGTCTCTCCCTGGGCGGTCTCTGTGGTAATGAGCATTTTCACTTAAAATAAAGTGGGGTATTAATCTTTTCGGCGTGCTCCCGGACTGCCGGGGTAAACATTCTACATTCCGTATGCTAATGGCCGCGCCGACACAAACGTATTACAGTAATTTATCTGGAATTGCGTGGCGGGCTGAGGGATGTTCTGAGAGCCCGGCCTCGCTCAGGTTAATAAAACGTGCAGATTTCACAACCCTGATTAAAGACAGATTAGTTTAAACACCATAAAGGGCGTCGGGAACGATTTGCGGCGGCTGTGCGCCGAATCTGGCGAGGCTTTTATTACTGCTACATGGTCGGGATTCGCTCGGCGCTCGTGTTTCAGGATAACCTCGGACTAACCTCGGACGTTTCATTAATTTGTGAAATGAAGCCAGATTAAACAGAGAAAGGAGAGTTTGTGTTAACCCAGTCGAACAAATTGGAATCTTAACGAGGATCAGCGGCTCGGCGGTCTAATGTGTTAATGATATAAAAGCCGCTGGTTAGCGTGAGGGCGTTTCCTGTAGTGACACCTGCAGTGTTTATACAACGCTAATTTCACTTTCACATCAATTCTTCATCTAAACACTGCAATGACTGTAGTGCCAGTTCCAGTCCTCGTACCGTTACCCAGACCACATAAGGGCCCCTGGAAAAAATTATTTTTTATATATTATCTATATTTAATTCTTAAATTTTGTTTATATTCAGTTGTTTTACTCATTTTATTTTTATATTTATTTCTTTTTTAATTATTTAACTGTTATTTTATTTTAGAATTGTATTAACTTTTCTGTTTTAAATATTATCAGTTTTATTAATTGTTTTTTCTTTATTTTATATTCTTGATTTCATTACTTTGATTTATTATATTCTCTATAATTATTTAATGATTTTATTGTATTGTCTTTTATTAATTATCGGATTTAATTATTTTATTTATTCTATTTTCTGTCATTTTAAGTATTTTATTTATTTAATTATTTTCTCTCTCTATACTGCATATTTGCTAGATTATTTGTTATATTTACCTTCTGTTATTTAAACTATAAATGTTTCCACTAGGCTAAATTACTTAAATTCTTAATTTACATATATAATCATCTGGGCTGTAAGCAGGTCGGGTTTCTTTTTGAGTCTTGGCCTTAATAAGGTCTCTTCTTTGTAACATTTAGGGATTTTCCTTGCCACTGTTCTAGGTTTGTCCGGTTAGAGCTATGGATCTAGAGGTTTATAAAGAGACAAAGCTCCGCTATAACATGAGATATAGAAATAAACCTGCCCTGTTAATGACTAAGAAATCATCTGATAAGAAGCTGAGGTGTTACTCGTTCTTTCCTTGCTTGTTCGTTTCTTTCTCGCTCCCTGTTTTTGTAGTTGTTTTTGGAGCTGCACTTCTTGGTGGTTTAGTTCTAAAACTTTAAGCACTTGTTCCTGCCTATATTTACCCCTCTGAAGCGTGTAGCTCGGTGGAAGTACTTTCTCAGGTAAAACTGTTTGCTTGTTTTACATCAGTGTGAGCTCGGAGGGACCTCGTGGTCAATCAATATGTAGTCGGCAGCGGCGGCGGCGGCGGCGTTAGCTGCAGCGCTATGGCTTTGTGCATAGGGAAAGCATATCAATAAATAATAATGTCAGGGAGCATAAATCAAAAAGTGCTGCTTTAAGAAGTGTGGAGCAGCAGCGCCGCAGAAGCAGAGTAGTTCTTATCGCTGACTGGCGTCTGCACCCCCTCAGCAGATACGGATGGGGTCAACGTGCTAGAGCGTCACCCGAGGCCTTAAAAACATGAGCTGTTCCACCGAGAGCTGCAGTCAGAACACGGATTAAAGAACAAACACATCGAGCCGAGTCGGGAGGAGTGCGAGCTGCTGTTTGTTCTGTAGTCCACGGCTGATCAGACTCCCATTTAAACCATTATTATAAAATTAATGCAAAGTTTTCTTCACCAGAGGTCACGGGTTCATTTGGATCCATGCAGGATAAAGATCTGTGGTGTTGGACAGAAACTAAAGATTGATCTGCTGACCCTGAGAGAAGATTCACATCTAGTATTAGCTGCTCTTTCCCTTGCGCTCGCCCCCTCACGACCTGGGCATGTATGAGGTCCTCTTTGGGCTCTGGGTCATGGATCTAACCGCCATGTTTTCAGCTCCAGTTTCAGCCTGTCTGTATGATTAAGCAAAGCAGCTTCTGGATAATCTAGGACTTTGGTTCGACTCCATGCCGAGCCCAGAGAAGCCGACGCCCCTTCTGGACATGGTTATAACATAAGGCTTCTTTTTAGCACAGTAACGTTTTAAGTGGTATCTGTGAATGTAACTCTGTATTGTAGAGCTTGATAAAGGTTTGATAAAGGAATCCCTTGTCCATGTGGTTCTATCAGCTATTGATGAATGACGGTTCCTGATGCAGTGCCGTCTGAGGGAGCGGAGATCACCCCTCTTCAGTTTAGGCTTTTTAGGAAATTCCTCCAGATTCCTTGAATTGATGATATTATGCTCTGTAGAGAGAGAAATATATAAATCCCTTCCAGTCTTTCTGTGAGGAACATTGTTTATAAACATTTCAATCATTTTCTTACACATTTGGTGATAAACTGGAGATCCTCTGATCATCTTTACTCCTCAAAGCCTTTCCTGGATGCTGCTTTTGGACCAAATCGTGATTATAATCACCTGTTTGAAATCACATTATTATTTAGTTTTTTTTATTTATTACTAGCCCTAAATTGCCCCCGTCCCAACTTTTTTGGAATGTGTTGCAGGCCTGGAATGCAGGAATGGATGTTTATCAACTGCCTCCATCTTAAGCATCATCCATCCACTTATTGTTCTGTTCATCTCCATTTTTCCGACCTTATGTATTTATCAATACTAAGCTTATTTCTTTTTATTTCTGTATTTTAAAATTTAATGTCTGTGCCTCTGCACTGCGTTGTTCTTGCTCTTTTCTCTCGGCCTGATCTCGTGTGCATCAGCCTTGCGTTTTTGTCTCTTATGGAACACTTCATACAGGAGAGTCCTTGAGGCTCAGCGCTTCGTCCCTCTCTGTACGAGAACACGGACAGGACGGCGATACAAATCGACTCGCCGGGTTTAATGGACATTATGAGAGCTCTGACGGATTGCGTACGCTGGCGCTGGGCGTCCTTGGCGCCTGACGCGGGGACGAATAAAGCAGCTCGATCTCGGGAACCTGCCGACTCAGCAGACCAAAGTCTGAGATGCAGCTTAACTTATGATTCCTTTTTCTTCTTAAGGACACTTCCTGTCACCCTGCGGTTTTTTTAGGGCGCTTCACACGCTCCACTCGAGGTCGTGCCATTTTGACAGCTTGAAAATGTAATTTCCGTTTGACTGCGACGTCCCTCGCTTCGCCCGCTAGTGTTTTTCCTGCCTGCATTTCATAATTCCTCACTTGTGCTTCACTGATTTAAGCCTCGGGCCGTTTGTTCATGAGATGGCTTCTCAGTATTGCTTTTTCTTTACCCAAGTTTGCGTGATTGCTCTCGAATGTTCAAAAGTGCAGTCTATTTATGAAACTAAATATAGAGTTTATCTGCTAATAAAACATTATGACCAATAAAAGGTTATTGCGCCATTACAGCACGACTAGATTAGGATTATTAACCCCTAAACAGAAGGGCGTGGCATCGCCCGCTTATACCCACCACCTCACAGGTTTGTTCGTAATGAAAGCTATTCTTATACCAGCTTTTTTTCCTTCGTACCATATGCCTTCTCTTTTAGAGACTCTCTTTGTCTCTGCTGGACAAAATTGGGTCAAAAACACCATCAAATGTGTCCTCTAAATTTAATTTTGTAAGAGAAAACAATCACACCGACTCGTACAGAGTCACAGACTGCACTGTTTGCCCCCAAAATCTTAGAATAAACCAATATATTCAGGATTAACCGTCATCTTTGGTTTATGTGATGAGTAAAACCATAATGATTAAAGTTTTTAAATCCATTGATTGGTTTTAAATCAGATCAGGGACCTCGGGTATTTCCAAAGCCTCTAGCATCACTTCTGGATCTGACGTGACTAAATAAATAGGTTATTTTTGACCGGGATGGACTTGTCTTGGTCCTACAGAACGTTCATTCCTAAAATTTTAATGTTGTATCTGTATGCACGGTCTGAAGCTACACCGGTTTCTGTTTCCCTCTTCATCCTGCCGAGTCGTTTCAGTCCTGAGGGCTGCTGACTGAGCATCATGAAGGGCATCTGGGGGGCCTTTGAGGTCTTAATGCTAAGGCTCCAGGGTCGTGCTAACCCTGAGATTAACCCCGGGCATGCTAGGGCATGCTGTGGGACGCTTTATATTTATCCCTGTGCTCTACAGGCCAAGAGAGCGAGAGTTAAATCACTCAGTCAGCACTAATGCGTAAGAGATCCACTGAGAGTCAGGGAAATGGATACCAGGTGTCACCACAAGAGGGCGTAAAGGTGCTTCCCCTATAGCGCTGCCCTGTGAAAAGGCTCTGAGGATACTTTGGGTAGTGTACCTCTTGGTGAGAGATCGCTTCATGCATTTGAAGACATTTTGAAAGAAAGAAGCAAACAAACAATGGAAAGAAGGAAAGAATGAAAGAAAAAGAAGAAAGAAGTAAATAAACGTTAGAAGGAAAAATGAATGAAATAAAGAAAACAGACCATGATGTTGTGAATGAAGAACCTGTTCTGTTCTGGTCTGGTCTGGACCCGTTTGGCCTTTAGTGATGAATCCAGGTTGTATTTGGGATCTGATGGCGATTGGGTTCTAGTATGGAGGCCTCGTGGTTTCAATCCTGCCTTTGCTGTGGAGCGACTCACTGCCCCACCTGCTGGTGGGATGATCTGGGGAGCCATCATCCCCTAGCAGTGATAAGAGGGACACTAACAGACAGCCCTGTGTGCAGGACATCCTGTGCTGGGTCTCATGGCAGGCCTTCAACTGCCATTTTCACCAGGATAATGCTCGGTAATGCCCTGGTGTGTGTGCCTGAGCCTCCTTACCCATTCTGCCACCCCAACCCCAGATTAAGAACTCAAAATCGAACACGACTCTTCTGTTAAACCATGAACGTTCTGCGATTCAGATGATAATAATAGTTCCAGGTCTGCAGAACAGCCCTCTAAATATTATCCTAATAAAAAGCCAACACGGTAACCATAGCAACGCAGAAACCCAGAAACAGCTTTACTCCTTCCCCTTCTGTTTCACGCAGATATTTACATCATATTTTCTCCTAAACCGGTTGAGCGTGAAATCAGTCGTACCTTCCGGGTTTTTCCTGGATGTGTTCTATTATGCTATAGTGTTCGGGTTCTGTGGGTCACGCCGGCCGTGGCTTCGCTCCCAAATCCGTGTATCTGGCAGATGGTTTCATGCAAAGTGACGTACAACTGCAGATAAGCAAAGCTAAAGGGCTGGATGGGTGACGTTCGGTACCAGGATTTGACCTCCTAAACGTTCTGGTTAGGCAGAAAGGCGGGAAAAGAAACTGGAAGGGGAAATTCATTTCTTTAATCAATGCTGTGCATATTTCTCAGTGAGATAGATATATAGATAGATATATATTATTATTATTATTTTTAATACCAGCTTTTTCTTGGTAAATTTCTGAGACCTCCCAACGTATTTTAGTATTAATTTATTTTTCTTACTTTCTTTCTTTTTGTATTTCTTTTTTATTTTCTCTTTAGCATTTATTACTTCCTTTCTTTTTTCATTTTTTCATTCTCAATCGTTTGGTGTAAGGTGGATCAGGATCACTCTCTTAAGTCGGGCTTTTTCTCATCTTAATTTTATGTTCTGATAAAACTGTGCTTAATATGATCAAACAGTGAGGTGAACATTGTGTATAACCAATAGCGTAACCAATAATACGCTATTGCAATAGTATAACCAATCTATCTCTCTCTCTCTCTCTCTTTCTCTCATTTGGATCTTGTGAAGGTAATTTTTAGATCTACAGGGATCTGACCAAATCATAGAAACACTTCATTTTACTGTCCAACATTTATTTCTTAATTTATTGTTTTATAGACTTATCAGAGTTCAAAAATATAAAATTTAAACACGGATATAAAAAAGGTTCTTTCTGTTCTTCATTTAAATTTTTTTATATTTTGTCTTTTTCTTTTGTTTTTCTGTTATTTTTTGCTTATTCTTTGCTTTTCTCTTTATTTTTCTGATTCTTTTACGTTCTCTTTTTCCTTCTGTCACCTTTTTTTCTATATTGTTTTTTTCTTTTATATTATTTTTTTCTCTTTTCCTTAATGTGGTCTTTTGTATTTTCTTCCTTCTCTTGTTTTGCCTTTATTTTGTATTTACTTACATTCTTTTACTTCTGTTTTTTTTCCTTTTATATATTTCTTATTTTCTCCATATTTTGTCTTTGTTGTTGATTTTTCTGTTGTTATATTTATTTGTCGTCTTGTCTGTCTTTTACCCTTTAATTGTTTTTCTCTGTTTTTGCTTTTCTTTATTCATTACTTTTCTGTTTTTCACTCCTTTCATCTTTGTTTCTGTCTGTATATTTTTCTTTTTCCACTCTTTCTGTTATTTCTTTATGAAATAAGATATTAAATGTAATCGTGTAGATAAAATAATGAAATGTTTCCATTTGATCTTAGGATCCCATTGCGTTCCTTAAGAAGCCACTTTTTATTTTACAGATGATGCTGTTTTTTATTTACTGATTGATTATTTTTAGGTGTTTTTATAAAGATTTGACAATAATAATCTCTAAAGGAATGGAGTTTCATGTTTGGGACTCTGGCTGTAGATGTTAGAGGATGTCAGACTTTAGGATACAAAAACTTTTTTAGTCTTTTTATAAGACGGGGCGCTGTGTGCACCTCAGAACTTACCCGATATAACGTACCGCTTGGCAGTGCTTGGACTTGAAGGTTGCTGTGTCTAAATACTACTTTATTTTATTATTTTTTTATATGAAAGAGTGGGTTGGAATGTGTTTTTTATTTCTCCTGGTACAGAGATCGTAAAATTCTGATACCAGTCGGCTTCAACTGTGCATCAGCAGGCAGTGAAAAGGCGAGAATGTGGGGGAAAGTGCAGTGCAAGGCCGTTTAGAAGGCGGCGGGCAGAGAAAGAGAACGCAGTGGCATCCAGGAATGCAGCGCTGCTATTAGCGGCCTTAAAGAACAGCCCTGTGTGTCATTGTCACGCCGCTCTGTTCTTAATTGCTGAGCAATAGCGCATCCCGGAGGCTCCCTCGAGAGGCGAGACGGTGTTTTTGGATAGTAATGCGAGGTGATTGAGAGCTCCTACAAGTATAATGTTGCCTCTGGGCATCTTCATAGCCCGGTTTTTAATTCCCCGGTCGAAGCTCGGCGGTGTAATTTGGAGGGCCGGCGGACGGAGCGGCTCATTACAGCGGCCTCGCTCGGCGGACGGCGTTGGGAAGGAGTCTAGTATTGATCTCTGCAAAGAAAGTAATTTTCGTACCCCGGCGGGCAAATTCCAGAAGCGAAGCGACCCGTCACGGTACAACTCTCCGGTTATATGGACCTAAAGAGAGAGATCCGTCCTCACAACGGCCCTAATTAATCCGCACACAAAGGCGTCCCTGCTCTTTATCGCTCCTGTTCTCCACTGCAAAAATTTATCCACTGCAAAATTTCCTAATAACAAAAAACATCCCTTTGCGGCCGCAGGGGCCGCCACACGCCACAAGAATTTACATCAAGAGTGACCGGGGGAGCTCTGTTTGACTCCCGGATGTGTACTGGTAATTAAGGGAGAATGGCAGGGCTGCTACTTGGGACTCTTTGTGCGCCGCCACATTCATGCCTCGCATCTTAATCCCGCCGTTCTACCTCGCCGTTTGTTCGGAGGACAATTAACGCCTAACGAAGGACGTGCTGAACTTCAAACCACAGAGTAACAGGACGTCTCGGAGAGGAAAAAACATCAATTCCGCATCGACTCGCCGCCGGAGTCCCGTACGGGTTAGTGCTGGGGGCGTCTTCGTTCCTCTCTCTGCACCTCGTCGCTTGGTGTCGCTCGGCTTCTCCTCTCGGACTCGACTAATCTTCTACCTCCATTCATGACGTGATCTCGACTCGCACCTCATTAAGTTTGGGGGAACCACATCACGGAATCGGCGCTTCCCTGAGGATCACGCTTTGGTCTTACGAACCCTGATCGAATCACGTCTGAAATAATTCCAAGAGATCTGAATTCATTTCAGAGCCAGAACTAAGATCTAAAAATGATCTCACGTTTGATTTGGTGCATAAATTGATGCTTATAAATGCTTTTCTTGTGTAACTACCTTACATACGGTGCCTGTCAAAAGTCTGGACGCACCTTATTGTTCAGCTGGTTTTCTGTTTTTTATTTTCTACATTCTACATGAAGGAACACTGAATCATACCTGCTTTGCACACTTGGCGTTCTCTGTCTGATTCATGGAATGGTTTTCAATGAACAGGACTGCCAGTTAGTTGTCGAGAGTTAATTAGTGGAATCTCTCACCTCCTGAATGCAGCTCATGAGGACCATTCCAGGAAAGCAAGACCAAAATGTTCAGGTTATCGTGTATAGAATAGTCGCAATAATCATTCATTCATTTACCCCATGTCAGCATCACATGACCAAACACTTATTATTAAACGTCTTACCTGCTCTCCCGCCGAAGATAGGCGGTTAACAATCAGTGTGCACAAAACAACATCCACAACACCGAGAAATCCTTCACAAAGCTAAACAGACGGACACATGAACACGCCACGCTCAATGAACGTTCAAACAGTCAAAACACCAACCAACTCACTGAATGAACCACCCAACACACCACGTCCACAACCAGCCAATACGGAATTCGCTTCCCCGAATGTGCTCCGCGCTTCCCTTTTGAAGCGTAGCTCCCGCCTCCAGACGCAAGCACAAAAACACGCTCCCCGCGCCGGCGCGGTCGTCACGTCAAGGACGGCTTTCTTTCTGAGGAACGTTTTGGGGAAGGTTTTCTTTTGCCGCTTGTCGCCTCAAGCTTAGCCCAGTTTCGGGCCTTTTGAGGGATTTGCCGAGGTGCCAACGGCTTTAAACGTCACATTGCAAATGTTCTTTCTCCTAAACCATAAACCCTAGTAAGACAGGAAGTCTAAATGAACTACTACGTTGTTAATCTACCTTCCTCTCTTCCTCTCCCCTTGGAAGTAATCAGTAGCTTTCCCCTTTCATTTCAGTTTTTAAATTTCAAATTTAAAGCCCTCTGAAGAAACACTGAGAGGATTCCGATCTGATCCTATATCTGTATCAGTCCGATATCGACGCATTCCCCTTATCGGATCCCCCTACTGATCATCTTAAACCTGAGCACCCTGCAACTGAGTGAGACAATAATACAATCTTGTTGGGTGTGAGAATGGTCTTTTTAGTCTGGAAAGGCCAGAAAAAGCAAACGCAACATTTAAACCTTAACAACATACAAAGTAAACAAAACCAATAACAAAAGTTTTAACTCAATATTCAAAAAAAATTTAAAAATCAGTATTTTTTGACCCATTCCTCCTGCATATCTCCCTCTAGAGCAGTGATGGTTTTTGGGTCAACATGGACTTTTAACTCCCTCCACACATTTTTCTATGGGAATGAGGTCTGGGGTTGGGGGAAAAGGGAAAAAAACTGGCTAGGCCACTCCAGGACCTTGACAGCCTTTTTTACGTAGCCACTCCTTCGTTGCCCCCGATCGTTGTGTTTGGGATCATTGTCATGCTGGAAAGCCCCAGCCACGTTCCATCTTCAGTGCTTTCCACTGATGGAAGGAGATTTGGCTTACAAACATCACAATCATGGCCCCTTTCCTTCTTCCCTTACACGGTCAGTCCGTCCTGTCCCCTCTTCGAAAAAACAAGCCCCAAAGCTGATGTTTTCCACCTCCTCCACCCCATGCTTTCCAGTAGGTATGGTGCAACTCAGAATCTTCTTCTTCCCCAAACACGACGATTGAGTCTTTAACCAAATTTCTATTTTTGGTTTCATCTGACCACAGATATTCTCATCATCCTCTTCTGATCATCCATGGCTCCTCTGGCAACTTCAGACGGGCCTGGACATTTAACTGATTAGCAGGGGGCACGCCTGGCACTGCCGGATCTGAGTCCCCTCTCGGCGTATAGTGGTGTTACGATGGTAGCCTTTGTTTACTTTGGTCCCAGCTCTCTGCAGGTCATTCCCAGGTCTCTCCGTGTAGTTCTGGGATTTTTTGCTCCCCGTTCTCATGATCTTTTGACGACAGGGATGAGATCTTGCGTGGATCCCCATATCGCCTGGACGGAGATTAGTGGTCTTGTAGTCTTCCATTTTCTTACATGCTCCCACAGTTTGATTTATTCACACAACCTGCTTGCCTATTGTAGATTCACTCTTCCCATCCTGCTGCGGTCTATGATATTCATTCCTGGTGTCCATCAACAGCTCTTGGTCTTGGCCATGGTTTGAGTTGTGGAGTAAATGACTTTTTGAGGCTGTGACAGGTGTCTTTTATACAGGTACCGAGGTCAAACATTGCCATTAATCCGGTACAAGTGGAGGACAGAAGAGCTTCCTAAAGAAAGTTTACAGGTCTGTGGAGAAGCCAGAATCTTGCTTGTTTGTGGGTGACCAAAATACTTATTGTCCACCCATGATTTACAATTGAATTCTTTAAAAATCCTGGAATTCTTCCTGGATTTTTTTCTTCTCATTTTACTCTCATAGTTGAAGTGTACCAATGAAATGAAATGACAGACCTCTCTCATCTTTCTAATTAGGAGAATTACAACAAGCGTGGCGACTAAGTACTTTTTTTGCCTCTACTGTATTTGTTGTTAATTAGGTTTTGTTGATATAAGCCGTGCCTGTATTTTTGCTGTATTACTATAATTTTTTCTTTGTGTAAATGCATAGCGTATCTCACACACTAGATGATCATTTGCTAGATATCAGCATTGAGTTTATATATCACGATAATTGATGATATCGTTTATTGTAGCGCCTAGCAATAACAAACGCAATCTGAGGAGGAACAACAAGAAAGGTAAACACCATGAATGGACATTAGGCTGGCGAAACCCTGCTTTGGTCTGAGGAGAAGAAATGAAATGAAGGGAATAGTTTAGAGAAGGCCCATGTGGCGCCAAGCTGGCATCAAAGCAAAAGTCCCGACACTGAAGAATTCGAAAGTCTAAAAACCTATTCTTTTTTTTTAACACTTTTTGTTTTCTACATGGTTCCATGTATTCGTTCATAGTTTTTTTGATATCTTTGATTTTTAAACGCCACAAAAAAAAAAAAAAAAAAAAAACTTTGGGGGGTGTTTTTTTTTTTGTCTTGTTAGTTTGTATGGTTCTCCCTACTCTGTGTGAGGGGATCAGTGAGTATTTTCCAAGACGTGCTGGTCAGCTGGCCTCTGTAAGTGTCCCGGTTTTGAGTCCGGTTTGAACGGCGGGGTCTTAAGAGCATTTTACTTCTCCCTAACAGAAGCGATCTCAAGGCTGTGTGTTATTTTCTCCCTAAGCAGAATCCTTGGTTTCGGTGGCTCCGTCTCCTGAACACTTGTTCGTTTTGGGTGTTTCTGTGATAACGCTGTAGGTTGAAAAGTTAGAAGTTTTTAATGAAATGCGACTTTCAGGCATGTTTTTTTTTATTTTTTTTTTATTTTTTGTGCATGATTCACCACACTTTTCTTGCATTTCGCGTCTGAGATTGTGTTTTGTTGTTTTTTTTTTTTTTTTTTTTTTTTTTTTCTTCATCTGCACGCGAAAGGGCACGATAATCTCCTTAAGTAATGCAAAAAAGGTTCAAAGCAATTTTTGCGTGGTTATTTTAAGTGGGCTGGTAATTATTTAAAGAATTCCTGGCATTCGCCTCAGCGTCACTCACATGAGGGCCACGATAACGACGGCGCTATAATTAAGTCTTGTTTTTCCATTCACCAGCCGGATTGCTTTTAAACAGAGTTAACGGCTGCGTAATGAGAACTCATGAGAGGCCGAGGGGTGAAACGAAGCGCAGAAACACGGAATGCGGGAAAGTAAAGATAGCATTCTGTCGTTGGAGCGTAGCCCTCTGATTAATGCAACTTGGACAAAAAAATCCATAATTTTTCTTTCATGTTTAGAGGGCTGAACAATAATCAATTTGCCAAGAAAATCGAGAAAGAAACAGGATCAGGGAGCAAGAACAATTTTACAAAACAAGCTCCAAAAAACTAAATGACCTAGAATAAAGCGGACCTGGCACCGTTTGAGTGCATGCACAAACTGCAGAAAAACTGCTGGTAAATCAAGTAAAGGATTACATCCCACTGATAAAATCCAGCTCTTGTCAATTTATGGTCTTAATCATGACTATGAAGTCATAGGTATTATTAAATACATTTTTTAAATATAATATTAAATGTTATTAAAATTATTAAGCGACATAAATGAACTCGATATTAGTTTGGATTCGGTGTGTAACAATCAGAGATTGATTAGAAAATATAAATATATACATCGGCCAAACACAGAGCGCTTTGGGAGTGATACGTCTGAGCTTATACTGCAAATCGCTTCATCACCTTGATCTCTTGGATAGAAGCTCCTGCGAATGTAACATATTGTGAAAATAAACAGCAGGGAGGGGTCTAACGAGCACAGGGGTAACGATGTGGCGGTTAGAAAAGGGCTTTATGAATTATGATATGTTAAAGAAGTTGCTGTTTTTTGTTTAAAAAGCAACAGATTTGTTATGAATCACCCTATGGTTGTGCCCCCAAAAGTGGCCCCCAACCAGGGGGTCCCTGTGTCTGAGTCCACTTGTCCTCATTCATCATTCTCCATGTCTGCCAACCATTCCTGGACGCGGCACAGCGGCCAATCAAGCGAATCGCTGCACATCTGAGGCCTTGCTTCCGTCTGATCTCTGGCAAGGCTGCAAACAAGTCACGTCCGAACCAGATCTATTTTCATTAGAACTTTTTATCTTATTTTTTTGCAGAGTACTGTCCTCTTTAATAAACCTCCATATCCACAGCTCTAACTAGCATCCTAGGGGGCCGCCAGTGGCAAGGAAATCCCCTAAAAAATATATCCAATATACCCCGAAAAGACTTGGATTAGAGCTAGCTTCGAATTCACTGTACTGAAACTGGTACCGGAACATTAGTGTGAGACTGGAACTGGTACCAGAAACATCTTAGTGTGAGGACCTGGACTGGTCCAAACATCTTGGTGAGGACTGGAACTGGTACCAAATAACATCTTAGTGTGAGACTGGACCTGGTACTCCGAACATCTCAGTGTAGGACTGGAACTGGTTACCCGGACCATTAGTGACAACTGAACTGGGTACCCAAAAACATCTTGTGTGAGGACCGTAACTGGTTACCGGAAACCTCTAGGTGATAGGACTGGAACTGGTACCAGAACATTATAGCTTGAAGGACGGAAACTGGTACCATAACATGCAATGTGAGGACTGTAACTGGTACCATAACATCGCAGTGTGAGGACTGGAACTGGTACCAGAACATCTCAGTGTGAGGACTGGAACTGGTACCGGAACATCTCAGTGTGAGGACGGGAACTGGTACCAGAAACATGATTTTGAACAGCTTGGAAACTGGTACCAGAACATCTCTGTGAGGACTGAACTGGTACAGTGGCACATGTCGGTGTAGGAACTGGAACCTGGTACCGGACATCTCAGTGTGAGGACTGAACTGGTACCGGCACATTAGTTTGACCAGCCTGAATTTGGTAACCGTAACATCTCAGTGAGAGGACGGGCACTGGTTACCGGAACATTCGGTGAGAAGGGACTGGAAACTGGTACCGTAACTCTCAGTGTGAGGACTGGAACTGGTACCGGAACATCATTTTGACAACTTGAACTGGTACCGGAACATCTCAGTGTGGAGGCCTGGAACTGTACCGGAACATGCCAGTGAGAGGACTGGGACTGGTTACCGGAACATCTCAGTGTGAGGACTGGAACTGGTACCAGAACATCTCAGTGTGAGGCCTGGAACTGGTACCGGAACAATTCCATTGAGAGGACTTGGAACTGTACCGGCATTAGTTTGACAGTCTGGAACTGGTACCGGAACCCTTAGTTTGACAGCTGGAACTGGTACCCGGAACATCTCCATTGATAGGACTGGAACTGGTACCGGAACATTCGGTGAGAGGACTGGAACTGGTACTCCGGAACAATCTCAGTGTGAGGCCTGGAACTGGTACCGGACATGCCAGTGAGAGGACTGGAACTGGTCCGTGTCCATTCGTTTTGACAGTCTGGAACTTGTACCGGAACATAGTTTGACAGCTGGAACTGGTACCGGACATCTCGTGAGGACTGGGAACTGGTACCTACCCCTTAAGAGTGGGAAATGTTCAGAGATGCTGGTTCCCCCTTTCTTTTCGATGACTGGAACTTGGGTACCAGGACATCTCATTGTGAGGACTGGGAACTGGTACCGGAACATCATTTGACAACTGGAAACGGTACCGGAACATCTCAGTGGTGAGGCCCTGGAACTGTTACCCCTGGAACATTAGTTGACAGCTGGAACTGGTTACGGAACATCTCAGTGTGAGCGGAACTGGTTCCCCGGGAACATTAGTTTGACAGCTGGAACTGGTACCGAACCTCTCAGTGTGAGGCCTGGAACTGGTACCGGACATTAGTTTGACAGCTGGAACTGGTAACCAGAACATCTTCAGTGTGAGGCCTTGAACTGGTACCGGAACATCTCAGTGGAGGCCTGGAACGTACCGGAACATCTCAGTGGTGAGGACGGAAGTGATTGAAATCTCATTTTATTATGCCATCTTTAATAAAGTGACACTGAGTGGCTTGCAGCAGATTGCTGTAATCTATAAAGTTTTGTGTGCGTGTGCGTGTGTGCGTGTTTGTGTGTGAGAGAGACAAACAGAAACCTAGCTCGTTATGTAATTTGTTGGTTCGACTTGAACTTGAACGCAATTAAAGTGGCCGACTGCGGTCCCCTGACTGGAACGAGGTCCTGCTGCAAAAATTAAACAGCCACATCTTGAACACACACTTTCCTTTTTCTTCCTTCCGCTTCGCTGAACCCTTCGGCGACCATCATGCTTGGAATTTATTTGGATATGCAGACGGGCTCTGCTCCTCCAGTCCAGCCCAAGAGGAGAAGTTGTCAGTTTTTTTTTGGAACGATCAGTACTGGGTTGCAAGGTTCGCCTGCTCCGAATGCGAATGGCCGCTCGAATGGGCTTTGGAGTAGCGGCGGCGTTTCGGGCCTGTGCGGCGTGGTAAGGCCGTGCTCACAGCGCCTCTGCCTCGGGTTCTGTTTTCAATGGCTTCCACCTGTCCCCGGTGACATCTTTAAGCAATTATAAGCTAAAGTACTTTCTGAGGTCTGACCCCTCTTACTGTTAAAACAAAAAAACACAGGCAATTACGGCCGCCTTCCTGTTATATGGAAATTGATTTTCACCTGCAACAGCTTCCCATCCAGGCCACCATTTCATTAACAGGGACCTTTCACACGCTTAAAAGAGCCTATAAATACACACTTCTTGAGCCACACTGTAATAATCAGCCGCATTTAACGCTGGATTTTGTGTACAGATGCACAAAATGCTAATTAAAAAATAATATGCAGTATTTCTTATGTGTATTGACTTTTACTGTATAACCTGATATACTCAGTTTTTTATGATTATTCAACATCCATTCCTCTATCTCAGACCTGCAACACATTCCAAATAAAGTTAGCTTTTTTATACACTTAATTGTTCTGAGGCAAGTTTCCTATGTTTTTTAAAAAGGTTAGAAAAAAAATGGAGCAAAACCATTCTTCCTTGGAGTGAACTTGTCAGCTTATGTTTTCATATCTGCTTATAATGCAACTTCTTAAATACACCAAAAGGTTAAATGATGGTTTTTAATATCAGTATCACCATCCTTAAATGTGCTAATAATCATCATTCATTGTATCGGTTCAAGAAAACATAAAATAAAATAACTATGAAATGGTGATTTCAAACAATAAGTGATAATTTCCTAAGAAACTAACAAAGAGGGGGTGATCTCGGCTTCCCTCAGACGGCCTGCATCAAGAACCTCATTCATCAATTATCTGATAGAACCACATGGGGCAAATCCTTTATCAAGCTCTCAATCAGAGTTACGTTCCACAAATGCCACTTACAACGTACTGTGCTAAAAAGAAGCTTATGTTATAACCATGTCCAGAAGGGGCGTCGGCTACTCTGGGCTTGGAGGCATCTGTGATGGACCATCACACATATAGCTCAAAATTGGTTTGGGAACGTGGGGATCACACACGAGGAGGTGGGGTGTGACCTCATGACCCTCAGCAGGAGAACTGGATGGAAGGAAGCTTGTGCTTTATTTATAAGGTAATTTGAGGTTTATAAATGCCCAGTCTGTGCCATAACATCTTGATTTCTGTGTTGTATTGCTCTATCAGGACACGGTTTGGCCAGACGACAGCATTAGGTCTTCTCTCTCTCTCTCTCTCTCTGTCTCTCCCTCCTCGGCTCGTCTTTCGTATTTCATCAACTTTAGGGCTCGAGTCCGAGCTGCCCTGGATCACTCAAATCCTGCCATCAAAACAAAAAGAAAATACTGGGTCCCCCGCGAGCCTCTGCTCTCACGGTGTTATTCTGAGATCTCCCGGCTTTATGGGCTGCTCTTTAAATCCCTCACTCCTGTTGGGAACATGTGCAAGGGTTCAAATAAATGGACTGCCTGCTCGGGTAGCGATGAGAATTTTCTGAGCTCTGACAAAGATCAATCTTGCCCGAGAGCGCTGCTGCACCAACACAACAATAAACTCTAAAATCTGAGCCCACACACATCTCCAGCTCCCAAACCCACGGAAGGACGGACGAGGTTTTACATGATCTAAACACAAAGACGCTGCTCGTTCTGTTTTAATAAACATCCATTCCTGCATTTCAGGCCTGCAACACGCTCCAAAAAAGTTAGGACGTGAGAAATTCAGGACTAGTAATGAGATTAAAACTAAATAATGATGCAGATGAGTCTTTGAGGAGAACAGATGATCAGAGGATCTCCAGTTTAGAGAAATGAATTGAAAATGATTGAAATGTCTAAAAAACATTCGACCCTAATGATCCTGTGTGTATCGGTGAACAGTTTTATAAACTGGAGCGAGAGTCGGAGAGTTAGCTGCACTCTCGGTTCCTGATTTGTTATGTGATCATATGTAAAATTTCAGATGATTTATTATTTAAAGGTGCATAATGAAGCCTCCTTAAGGTAACAGAACGTAATCATTATCAGCTGATCTGAATCCATTGTGTCTGTAATTATTGATCTGATTTATGCGTTTGCTACTTTAGAGCTTGATTCTACAGATTCCCACACAGACATGTGACATGACACCACAGCCGCTGTGTGTAACCCGTAATTGCGCTATAAGTTACGTACGTTACGTAGCTTTAATCACTGCTACATGCAGCAACTCAATCCTGCAGCAACGATTATAAAGGTCAAAGCAATTAGTCTGAACTGGATTAAAAACAAACACACAGTGTAGTGAAAAACAGTCTGTATCATGAACAGCTGCTGAGATTAAAACATGAGGAATCAGATATATTAACATGAGATCAGATCTTTCCTTTAACTCTATATAACCATATAAGGACTCCAGTGGAGCTAAAGTTTAGAACAAACCCTAATACAAAGCTGTGTTAAGGAAAAGGGCATGAAAGATACCAGTAAACCAACCAACTAACTAACCACCCAACCAGCCAACCAGCCAAGCACCCAAACAAACAGCCAAATCAACTAACAACACAACCAAACAACCAAACATTTAAAACTAACTAACCAACCACCCAACCAAAGAAAGCAAGCTATGAATGCTAAAAAAGAAGGCCATGAATGTGAAAGACAGAAAGGTAGAAAAGGATAAAGAGAGTACGAAGAAAGAAAGGAAGAAGGAAGGAAATGAATGTGAAAGGGGAAAGAAAAAGAGAAAGAACAAAGCCATGAATGCTAAAAAAACGGAAAGAAAAGTAGAAGTATCAAAGTGCATGCTGCTAAATGTACTTAGATTAAAAAAGTAAAAGTATTCCTTTAAAACCCCTTTCTGTCTCAGTTTAATAGGTGTTTTTGCAAGCCTGCATTCTGTCTCTGAGCCAGACTGATTCGTATCTCACCTCTGGTAAGGTCAGCACCCGTACTTCAGGTCGTGGGTTTGGCTGTATCTGTCAGAATGAATTTTGGTGCTTTCTAAAGGATCAGGTTTTAATAATCGAAGTGTTAATTGATTTATTTTCTTTGGGATTCTTGATATCCAGTAGGTCCGGTTCTGGGACCGCGGCAGATTCCCGTGCAGGTGCTGAAGGTGCAGCAAACCATGAAATTCCTGAAGATAAAGTGCTTAGGGTCAGATGTGATTTTATTTATTTAGTTCTTTAGGAACTTTAATTAAAAGATATGATCTCCTGGCTGAGCTCTTAGAAACTTTAAGCATTCTATATCAGAGGGTTATCAGCACCGGTGAGGGCCGGCCTCTGGGGAACTGATCCACAGGAACCGGTACCACGAGTCGAGATCTGTGAGACACTACGTCCGGCACTGAGAACTTAGTATGATAACAGCTTCTTAATCATCATAATAAGCATAATAATCAAAATAATAATCAAAAATAACAACAACAATAATAATATTACAAATAGTAATGATTATAATAACAATACTAATATTAATAATACTAATAATAATTAATACTAATTATTATGAAAATAATAATAAAGATCATATCAATAAAATAAATATATAGAAAAAATGATTAATTAACAATAATTTTCATCAACTATATATAAATATACTATTACTATTGCTAATAATAATAATAATAATAATAATAATAATAATAATAATATAAAAAGTAATGATAAAATGAATAAAACTAATGTCAATAGAAGAAAATAATAAATTAATTAATAATATTAATAGAAATACCAAATATAAAATACAAAATAATAATAATAATATCGATAAAAATAACAGAAGTAGTAATAATAACAGTTAAAAAGTAATAAAATCAATAAATAATAATAATAATAATAATAATAATAATAATAATAATTGCAAAATCTGGTGTAGAGACAACACCGGTGTAACAGTCACCTTTTTTGTCACCTTTTATGTTATTATACTTATGTAATGCTAACTTATGTTTAAGCTATAAAGATACACTTTTTAAAATGTATTAAATGTATTCAATTGGTGCTAGACTTAAGGAGAGGGACGGTGTAAGAGAGTATTGGGATGAAACCAAAGTCTAGAAATAATTTTAGCATGCAGTACGAGATGCAGTGACATTCAGGATTGAGAAGGACGTTGTATTTTTGTTATTGTATTTAGTTTTATTTTGTACCCGGGGCTGGAGCTGGATGATTTATTTATTTTTTTTTGGCTCTATCTGTTCCCGTCACATTGCATTTTAGCTGGTCTGTTTTATGTCTGACATTTGGCGTGCCCTTTATGGAGTTGGTGAGCTGATCGGGTCGTCCTGAGATCCAGTCGGAGCATATTTGGGCTGAATTAGGGAGCTGCACGAGGGTACGAGGAGAGGGGCCGGCAGGACTCTAAACGAGACGTGGAATAATCACAGTCATAATCATAATCATAATCATAAGGGTGTGTGTTTAGTTTGGCGTGTCCCTGCGCCTCTGTGCCGGTGATATTAGTGACACACAGCAGCTCTGAATTAATGAAAGGCATTAGGGCCTTATTGACAGGTGAAGGATGTAATGCATTAGAGGCTCGGGAAAGATAATTAACTTTCAGAGTTAGTTAAAAAACAAAGAAAAAAAACAAAAAAGAAATGTCTGGTTCTGGCAGATTTTTATAGCATTGACATTTAATCACAAATGCACCGTGCTCCATATTCCACACACACACACACACACACACACACACACACACACCCCATATTCCTCTTCATTACGCATCTCATTAAATAGAAAATGAAAATATTTCACTCTAATTACAGTCTAGACTTTATGCCAAATGTATTTTAAGGTAATTACAGAAATGTTCATAATTTAGCGTCGGCCCTGGAATAATTCTGTTCACATCCTAAATTATAAAGATATAAAATATTTATTATAGTAAGCGTCTCTCTCTGTCAGTGTGAGGATTTTACATTCACATTCACGTCATTATCCTGCGTGTGATAAAAACTACACCTAAATCTAAACCCGAAGCTTAATCTCAGTAACCTAAAGCAAACCTTTTGTTGTTTTTTAATACGTTTTAATAGAAAAAGCAGTTTTCCTCATGACGATCAGCAAAATGTCCCCACAAGGTAACTAACGTGGGGATAGAATGATACATTAAGTCATTAACGCTGAATTTGAATCTTTGAATCGTTTGTTCATGGCCGAATTAATGCTTTTCTAATACAGGGAGATTCAGTGAGTCATTTGTTTATGACTCACTGACAGAGCTTAAGTATTTGATCACTCATCTCTAGTTCACTGACTCTGTGTTTCAATCACTGAATCATTTGAGTCCTTTCGTAACAACTGAGAGTCATTCCACCCATTTTCAGTGTGTCAGTGTTTGAATCAATTTTATCAAGGCTGAAGACTCTCTCAGTCAGGGAGTCAGTGTTAAGCCAGTGAATCATTTATTTTTGACAGAGCTGTAGTATTTGAAACACTGAATCATTTGACCACTAATTTGCATTGATGTTTGAATCTTTTGCAGTGTGATTCTCTCATTCAGAGAGTCAATTTTTGAATCAGTGAGTCATTTAGTGGACAATGTTTGAATCAGTGAATTTTTCAGTGAGTCATTGTTTGAGTCAGTGAGTCGTTCAGTAAGTCAGCATACGAATCAGTGAGTTGTTAAGTCATTGTTTGAATCAGTGAGTCAGTGTTGGGATCAGTGAGTTATTTAGTGGGTCAGTTTTTCAATTAGTGACTCATTCTGAAAAACAGTGTTTGAATCAGTGAGTCATTTAGTGAGTCATTTTGAATCAGTGAAACTTTCAGACGTAATCCATAGTTTCTATTCTTTGGTTCAATAAATGAGTTGAATCGATGAATCGTTTTCTGTTTCTCTGATGTAATGAATCTTCAGGGTTAATTGGATCTGATGGATATCTGTCTCTATTGGACTGAGGGTGAAAAATTAAAGATTAAACACAAATTAGTAAATCTAATCAGATATCTAACACTGAACAAACTGCCTCTTATGAAAGTGCCTGAATCTGGAGTTCAAAATAATTGAAAAAAAACATTTTCAGAGTAATATTGCTCTGAAGCGGAGGGTTACCTTTGGGGTAGAGACCCAAAATTTGGTGCATGTGTGTGTTATTGTGACATATATACACAGCAACTCTTATTTATTTATTAATTTGTATTCTGTATAATATTCCATCTGTAATATGATGACTGTGGTTTTTAATACTTATTTCTCTCCTGTATAATGTTATATATTTAATATGAGGACTGTGGATGGAGTTTTTATCCGTGTCGCTTTAAATCACATTACTTTGGTGACATTTGCTGTTTGCCCTTTCTGGAGCTTTCTGTTCTTGTATTCAGTTTCTTAGCTCTCTGTACGGTGTAATATTCTGAATGCCATGTTTATATAAAATAAGCATATTTATTTTAAAGGAAGCACTCAGAGAAAAATAATGATATGTTGCTGGGAGAGGTACCTGGATGATACTGTATAAGACTGGTCCAGTGGAGAGAGGGGGGGGGAGTTGATTTTTTATTTTAGCACGAGACCCCAACATGACAAAATGTGAAAAAAGTGAAAGGGTCCGAATGCGTCAATTTTAATTATATTATATTATATTATTTATATATATATATAATGTGTGTGTGTGTGTGTGTGTGTGTATATATGTGTGTGCGTATGTATGTATACATACATACATACATACATACATACATACATACATACATACATACATATTATTATATAATATATATATTATATATATATATATATATACTATATATATAATATATATATATAATATATATATATCT
Organism: Ancistrus triradiatus; assembly: GCA_025084515.1. Taxonomy (NCBI): domain Eukaryota; kingdom Metazoa; phylum Chordata; class Actinopteri; order Siluriformes; family Loricariidae; genus Ancistrus; species Ancistrus triradiatus. The sequence goes on from JAJAGP010003669.1 coordinate 55,702, forward strand.
CCTACAACGTGTATCTGTGTGTTGTGTGTGTGTGGTGTGTATAGTGGTGTATATATATTCATATTATATATATCTCTATACTATATCTATCTATATATATATATAATATATTAAAATCACACAAAACATCATCAATGGAAATCAAATTTAATAAACCAATGGAGGCCTGGATTTTGGAGTCACACACACAAAATTAAATTGGAAAACACACTACAGGCTGATCCAACTTTGATGTAATGTCCTTAAACAAGTCAAAATGAGGTTTTTGTGTGTGGCCTCCACGTGCCTGTATGACCTCCCTGCAATGCCTGGGCATGCTTCTGATGAGGTGGTGGATGATCTCCTGAGGGATCTCCTCCCAGACTTGGACTAAAGCATCCGCCAACTCCTGGACAGTCTGTGGTACGTTGGTGGATGGAGCAATACATGACGTCCCAGATGTGCTCAATCGGATTCAGGTCTGGGGAACGGGCGGGCCAGTCCATAGCTTCAATGCCTTCATCTTGCAGGAACTGCTGACACACTCCAGCCACATGAGGTCTAGCATTGTCCTGCATTAGGAGGAACCCAGGGCCAACCTGACCAGCATATGGTCTCACAAGGGGTCTGAGGATCTCATCTCGGTACCTAATGGCAGTCAGGCTACCTCTGGCGAGCACATGGAGGGCTGTGCGACCCTCCAAAGAAATGCCACCCCACACCATTAATGACCCACTGCCAAACTGGTCATCCTTCAGGATGTTGCAGGCAGCAGATCGCTCTCCACGGCGTCTCCAGACTCTGTCACATGTGCTCAGTGTGAACCTGCTTTCATCTGTGAAGAGCACAGGGCGCCAGTGGCGAATTTGTCATTCCTGGTGTTCTCTGGCAAATGCCAAGCCTCCTGCACAGTGTTGGGCTGTGAGCACAACCCCCATCTGTGGACGTCGGGCAATCATACCATTCTCATGGAGTCAGGTTCTAACCGTTTGTGCAGACACATGCACATTTGTGGTCTGCTGGAGGTCTTTTTGCAGGGCTCTGGCAGTGCTCCTCCTGTTCCTCCTTGCACAAAGGCGGAGGTACCGGTCCTGCTGCTGGGTTGTTGACCTCCTACGGCCTCCTCCACGTCTCCTGGTGTACTGACCTGTCTCCTGGTAGCGCCTCCAGCCTCTGGACACTACGCTGACAGACACAGCTCGCATTGATGTGCCATCATGGATGAGCTGCACTACCAGAGCCACTTGTGTGGGTTGTAGAGTCCGTCTCATGCTACCACCAGTGTGAAAGCACCACCAACATTCAAAAGTGACCAAAACATAGCCAGAAAGCATAGGTACTGAGAAGTGGTCTGTGGTCCTCACCTGCAGAACTGCTTTACTTAATAAGTATACACACAAGGTATATATACTGTGTTTTTTTGTTGTTTGTTTTTTTGTTTTTTAAGTATTATTATTATTATTATTATTATTATTATTATTATTATTATTATTTTATTTAGGCATAGTTGATGGGATGGCCAAAAATGGCAATGGTTCGTCATTGTTTGTTGTGAGATGTGAAATGTGGAAAACTAAAAAGAAATTCCACACACAAATAAAATCATAATATATAAACTACAATGAATTAGAGAATACAACATTGTGACGAATAGAATAAAATACAGAAATATAAAACTATTAGAATATAATAACACATTATATATAATATATAAACTACAATGAATTAGAGAATACAACATTGTGACGAATAGAATAAAATACAGAATATAAAACTATAGAATATAACACATTATATTTAATAAATAAAATAATAAATATAATAATAAGTAAAATAAGATTTTAATAAGAGAATATTAAACTATAGACCACAAGACAATACTATATATAATAAATATAATAATAAATCAAATAAAACAGAATATAGAATATATTACAACAGTATATATGATAAATAAAATAAATAAAATAATAAAATAAATTAGAGACTATAAAATGATAGAATATAAGGTAATAGTTTATATAATATATAAAATAATAAATAATAATAAATAAAGTAGAGAATATACAACTGTATAAGACAGAAGTGTATATAATAAATATAATAATAAATATAATAAAATAGGCAATATAAAATGCTAAAATATGAAATGATATTCCATATGATATATATTTTTATTTTTATATAAAATTTATATAAAACAAATCAAATGGAGAATGTGAAACATTACAATATAAAACAATAGTATATTTAATAAATAAAATAATAAGTATAATAATAAAAAGAAAATAGGGATTATAAAACTATAGAATATAAGACAATAGTGTATATATAATAAATACATATTATAATAATAAATAAAATAAAATAGACAATAGTAATTTATAGATTATAAGACAATTGTGTATATATAATTAATAAAATAATAAATATAATAACATGGAGAATACTACTGAGTCTGTTATTTAATCCAGGAAACAGAGTCCATCAAAATCATCCAGAAGTAACTCAGATCATGTTAGATTTGGTTATGTTTGGTTGTTATCTGAACTTCACTGTAGTGTTTTGGTGTTTCTGTAGCCCGTGGCTGCTGCAGATACACAGAGCGGAGGCTGTAACTCCCTCAGTGTGAGTGGGACGCAAATACAAAGTGGAACAGGAGTTTTCTATTTCAAAAACACAACCTAATGTTCATTCTGTAAGTTATTAAATCTGCTGATCCATATAATACAGAAATGCTTTATTATTACAACAGCAACCCCAGAACAAGAACCAAACCGGATATATTGAGTGGATTTAAGGGAAGTGGCTGAGCGAGCTGTTCATTATACACTCTGTTAAACAGGCAGGGTTCTCCTAAAAGCTCAGTCTACTTTCTGCATTAATCCCAGAGCCCAGAGAAGCCGAAGTCCCTTTTGGACATGGTTATAACATAAGGCTTCTTTTAACACAGTAACGGTTTAAGTGGTATCTGTGAATGTAACTCTGTATTGTAGAGCTTGGTAAAGGTTTGATAAAGGAATCCCTTGTCCTGAAATGCAGGAATGGGTGTTTATATCAGGATAAAACTGAAATATGTCTGGTTCATTCTGTCTGCAATGAAATAAAAGTATAAATAAATGAAAGGAGCACTGCGTTTATTTATTTTTAATGTGAATTTTCCGCACTGATAGATATGTAGTTGGATGTGTGCAGTTAGATGTGGTCGATGTTGTGCTGTAGCTCAGGTGGGTGTTGGAGATCAGGAGGTTTCAGATACCTGAGGGATGAAACGTTTCTTGGAAAAATAGAGCAAAGGTTTTGAATATGAGCCGCTGACCAGAATCTGAAAAAGCTGAGACTGATCTGAGCTGAGATCGTGTGCTGTTTTATGTTTATATTTATTATCATGCATATGTGCTGGAATTTTCTTGGTTTTTAAGTATTATTATTATTATTATTATTATTATTATTATTACTATTTTATTTTATTTTGCAGAGGTGATGGGATGGGCGAGAATGGCAATAGTTTGTTGTTATTGTTTGTTTGTTGTGATGTAAAATTTGAAAACAAAAGAAATTCCAAACAAAAATAAAATATAATAATGTACAGGCTGCAATAAATTAAAGAGAATACACTAATTATGGAGAGTATAATGAAATAGAAAATATAAACTTATAGAATATCAGACAGCAGTGTATATAATATATAAAATATAGAATATTAAAGATAATCGTGTATATAATAAATAAATAAATAATATAGAATATTAAACTATAGAATATAAGAAAATAGTGTCTATAACAAATACAATAATAAATGAACTCGCTCGGCACTCCAGAGAGCGTGGGAATCTCACGCGGTAAGCATCCATTAGTCAGCGCTTATTCGTTTTCTGTTCGTATCATAGTTGTTCTGTAAAGCTTCGGACGCGTAATGAGTGAATAATGAAGTCCCCCATGAGCCCGAAGAGCAAAGCAAGCTCAGGATAATTAAGGCTCAGCACTGATTAAACGCTTTAACTGATACAGCTCCTTAATTACACTTGAGTTTTTGGGAAATACTGTAAACCAGTCCAGGGCCGTGTGATGACTTATCTTACAGAAGCAGATACCTGATCTAGATAGAAAATGTAGACAAGATTCAGGAAAAGCCACTGGACACTAAAATAACCCCAAATATTATTGGGTGTTAAAAGGAGCCACTGCTATAAGAGAGATTCCCCAGAGATACAGCCAGTAACCCTCAACAACAACAACATCATCAGAAATACGGCCCTGCATTTGGCTCTTCCAGAACCAGGGGGTGCAGAATTACTACTGACACCAGTAAAGCCACGGTGACACGTTCAAAGTCCCTTAAATCACCTGTCTTCCCCATTCCGATGAGTTCAGTTCTCGGGGTGTAAATGCCCCAGACTGGTTCGAATTGATAGGCAGTAACTGAACACACAACCTTGTTTCAAACCTTGAGGCAGATAGGCTACAGGAGCACAAGCACACCAGGTGCCCCCCCCGTCAGCTAAGAACTGGACTGGACAAAAATACTAAAACTGGACAATAGAAGATTAGGGGGAAAAAATCTTTCTTTCTTTAATTGTTTCGCTGTTTCTTTCTGTATTTTTTCTGATTTTTTTCTTTCTTTCTTTCTTTAATTCTTTCTGCTTTCTGTATTTCTGTCTTTCTTTCTTTCTTTCTTTCTTTCTTTCTGTGTTGTAAAAACAATGTGAGAATAAGACAGGTCCATCCTTCATCCTGCCTCGTACCGATGGTGCCACCCTGCGGGTATTTTGTTGGCACACTTTGGGTTCCCTAATCCACCTGAGCATGGCTTAATGCTGAATACAATCAGGGATCATGATCTGAAGCTGTGATTTGTTTTTTGCCTTATATGGGATTTGTTTCCTGTGAATTTCTCAGATGTACTCGGGTGGATTGAACCCAGTCCTGTTCCTGTAAGGCACCTAATCATCACAAAATAAAAGCATGAACTTATTTATTACATAACATTGTATCTAGCTGATGAAAGCAGCTTATTTTTGGTTAAAAGTTTTGTGAGTGTTCTAAGTAACAAACTCTTAGAGAAGCACAGAACCACGAAACCACAGAACCAGGTCAGCTTTAGGTCCGAGTGTGAAGGTTCGTGTTACAGCAGAAGATCCAGATCAGATTTTGGTTCTGGTTTTGATATCTGGACAGTACTGATGGTGATTGGAGGCTTTAGGGCGTACACGTTCAGTTCAGGTGGGTGCTGGAGATCATCAGAGTGTTCAGGCGCCTCAGGGTGAAACATTTCTCGTAGAAACACCCAGCCAAAGTTGGAAATAAGAGACGCTGACCGGAATATAAAAGAGGAACTGCATCCTGTGGAGATTTGGTCAGAGAACACAGCATGGTCCAAAGCGGGGATTAGAACTCATAACCGTTTAGTCTGCAGGATCTCCCAAAACGAGCCTGAAAACTGCAGCGGGAGCAGAAAGTGAGAACCGAGTGTAATAAGAGTGCAGAGTAACAGTGCAGCAAATCGCACGCTAAAAAAGAGGCCTGGATCGAATTCCACAGCCTCGTAAACATCCAGAGTCGTACGGATAAAAAGTGCAAAGATGCTGAGTAGCAGCACGCAAAAAAAACCACGGGAGTGAGCGTGAGGGCTTCTCCGAACACCCCGGGGGTGAGGCACACCGATTTTAGGGGGGCACTGCTGCACATTGAAGGGACGAGTCCGAAATCCCTCTGAAACCTTTCATTCTTTTTTCTTTCTGCATTTCTCTATTTCTTCCTTTTTTCTGTCTGACATTCTTTTTTTTTATTATTTCTTTCCTTCAGTAGTTCTCTTTCTTTCTTTCTTTCTTTCTTTCGCCCAGTTTTGGTGATCCTGTGTGAATTGCAGCCTCAGTTTTCTGTTCTTAGCTACAGGAGTGGCACCTGGTGTGTGTTTCTGCTGCTGTAGCTCACCTGCCTCAAGGTGGGATGTGTCGTTTATTCACAGATGCTCTTCCTTTTTTGTAATGAGTGGTTATTTGAGTTCCTGTTATCTTTCTATCTGTCAAACTAGTTTGGCATCAATGTGGCATTTTGACCCAGAGAACTGCCCTCACTGGATGCTTGCTCTTTTTTGTTCCATTCTCTGTCAAACCTAGAGATGGCGCTGTGAGGGGAAATCCCATCTGAAATATGAGATCTTAATTCATAAAGTTAAATGCAGTATTAATTAACTTTTATAAATAATATAATTCATACACTTTTTAAAAGAAGGGAGACGTTCCGTTCAGCCCTATAAATAATCTGAGGTTTAAATTCAGCGATTTTATTTTTAGCTCCTCGCCATCGTCGTATCGGAGCAGCTTAGCATTCAGCGGGTGCCGGGTTGCATCAGCTATTGCTTTCTGAAAAAAAAAAGAAAAAAAAAAAAAAGAAATAAGGAATCCAGACCAGAGGCGCAGGTCCTGGATTCAATCCACCCTCAGCCTCCTACTCAGCTTCCTCTGAGTCCGCTTCAGCCGCAGAGCTTTAAATAAAGAAGAGACGCTGTTCAGCATGAGATTCCTCCTCTAGATCTCATTGTACGTTATTGAATATGCACTTTACATTAATAACACAGATTAATAAAGCAGCACGGTCACAGCATCTATGTATCGATTCGACATTATGGCCATTATAATAAGCTCAACCTCATTATCAGAATGGTTTGAATAATGAGGACTCACCTTCCATTATATCCTATAGGAAATTGCCTGCCTGGTTCCTGTACATCCAAATCCTACTATTTCGCTTTTGGCGTGTCTAAAATGCGGAGTAGCTCTTTATGATGATGATGTATTTATTTTGTACTAGAACGTGTTAAATACCTCGGTTCTAACGAGTGGTTATGTTCAGTTACTGAAATCTTTTTATCTGTTCAAACCAGTCTGGCCTTTCTTTGTTTTCTTTGTTTTCTTTTCTTTCTTTCTTTCTTTCGTTAATTAATGAATTATTTCTTTATTTTTTATTTTTCTTTCTTTTATCTTTCTTTCTTTTGTTAATTAATTATTTCTGTATTTTTTATTTTTTTTTCTTTATTTCTGTATTTCTTTCTCAATTTCTTTTCTTTCTTAATTTTTTTTCTTTCTTTTGTTCTGCATTTCTTTATTTTAATTTCTTTCGTTATTTATTTCTGTATTTCTTTCTCTGTTTCTTTCTTTCTTTCTTTCTTTCTTTTTTTCCCTCTATATCCAAATCCTGTACTGTTTTTCTTTTGGCCTGTCTGATTTACTGAGTACTTTCCTGCATGAAGATGTATTTATGTATTTATGAGGTGTGTTATTTAAAATATCGACCCATGCCAAAGTTTGTGCCCCCCTGCCGGTTGTTGAGAGCTGTGTTTCCTAAATCGGTGAGCGCTCTCCTCTGTTTGTTCTGGAACGTCAGCCGTACAAATTGTTCTGCCATCGCCAAAATGCCTCCATAAATCTGCCCCTGAGGGTTTGGCTGCAAAGCTCCGGTCTCTGATCCCCGAATCAGGGCCCAGACGAGGCCTGGAGATAAAAGGCTGTGATTCCCACGGCCAGTCGGCACGAGGACGGGACGAGATTTAAACCCTAAAACAGGCGGCCAAACGTTTTAGACTCTCAGGCCTCATGTGGGAAGATGTGTCTGCAGCATCACGCCGGACCTCAGGGACACGCCGCCAGGAGCTTCCTCCTGATGATGCATCTTTAAACATCAGCTCAGTGTCATGCTCCTTCCTCCCACTAACATCACTTCCTGTTAATGTACTCCAGCTCTGAGGGACGTCTGAAGGCCAGCCACTAATCCTCCCAGGATCTGTAGAGGGAGCAGTTATTAACATCACACCACCTGCCAAAAGTATAGAGACACACCCAGACTGTCATGGATCAGGATTCCATAAGCAAAGTTCATCATGTACAGTGGTGTAAAACGTGGACCCTGGACTCTGGAGCAGAGGGAATGTTCTCTGGGTGATGTAATGGTCTGATGGTTTCAGCCGTACGTCTTAAAAATGGCACTAATAATTCAAAGTGAATATAACTCTAAAGGGACTATTAGAATAAAATTCAAGCTAGAACTCTAAATTATAAATTAAAATCTTTATCTGTAATAAGAATGCATTATAAAGAAACAATATTAATGTATAATTTTACAGTAATTAATGCTTTTAATACATAAAATCTGAAAATAATTCCAGATAAATGTGTAACAAACTGTCTCTTGAATTAAAAACTAATCTAACTAACCCTGCTTTATTCTTAACCTCTCACCTTTTGTAGCCCATACGCCTGAAGCTTTGACAGTAATGTTTGATGTTTGCTCTAGGAAAAGAGAATCATGAATTTTGAAAGCACATCTTCAGCAGACCCCCCAGAGAGGCTGAGCATCTGGAATACAGAACGTCAATGTAGTGACTGATGATTAAACTCTACACTTTATTTAATAGAACATATAACCCCAGTAAAGTTCTGTGTGTGTGTGTGTGTGTGTGTGTGTGTGTGTGTGTGTGTGTGTACAGAGCGTGAGGCTGTGAGTTGTGTGTAGTTCTCATTAGTGTCACCTCTAAGTGGCATCTCCTGAGCCCCGGTGAAAGTTTAAACCCTCACATGAGCCTCTGATCGATACAGTTTCTGCCCTGCTGCCTGATTTCTACACAATTATCACACACTCTAAACGAGAGAGAGACGAGACGAAGCGCCACAATGTCACAGCTCACACACACACACACACACACACACACCCACCCTCATAACACTATTCTTCACTGAAATAAATTGCAGATGATTAAACTGTATTTTAAATCAGCATGGTGAAATTAAAAAGTGTGAATAATAATAATAATAATAATAATAATAATAATAATAATAATAAGTGATATAAGTAATAATAGTAATAATAATAACAACAACAATAATAATAAATAATTATATAATAAATAGCTTTTAAAATAATACATTGAAGAATAGATAATTTTATATTTCTGATAAGTTATTGACATGTTTATTACTATATATATAACTAATTAATAGTTACTAATAATAATAATAACAATAATCTAAAATAATAATGTTATTACAATAAGAGCAATAAGAAAACAATACTAGTAATAAATATAAAATTAATATTATGAATTAATATTAATAGTATCAATTTTTTGTATATTTATTATAATACATAAAAATGTATAAACTATAAATGATAATAAAATGATTAAGCGCAGGTGCAGGTGCAAGAGCAGGTGTCAAACATTAGTGTTGAACCTTGAGGCAGATGGGCTACAACATATGATGATAAACTAAGAATAAAGCAGGGTTAGGGCGTTCAGACCTCTGTCCCTAGTCTCAATGTTTTTCTTTGCTTTTTATTTTGTATTAAATCACTCAGATTGTCTTTGAGCTGGTGTCTCAGGTGAGCATTAATGTCTCTGCTGACAGATCTCATAGCCGCCTGAGCTCATGCCTGAATCAGTGCGATCTGCCGGAGCTCTGCGGCCCCGCCTGCGCTTGTTGCTGCGTCCTAATAGATGTGGCTCCTATTTCTTACGTTTAAGTGAAACGATGTAGCTGCAGATTCAAAAATAGACCTGACATTTGAGATTTCGACATAGGTGTGTGTGTGTGTGTCTGTGTGTCTGTGTCTGTCTAGCTGTCTGTCTGTCTGTCTGTGTCTCTGAATGTGTGTGTCTGTGAGTGTGTGTGTGTCTGTGTGTCTGTGTGTCTCTGGATTGTATGTGTGTCTGGATGTGTGTGTCTCTGTGTGTGTCAGTGTGTCAGTGTGTCTGTGTGTGTGTGTGTTAGCGTGTTAGCATGTGACCCTGAGCCGTCCTGCTCCCTGGGAGAGAGACAGAGAGAGAGAGACTGAGAGAGAGAGAGAGCATATTGTAAGCCGTGCTGAGGCTCTGCCCCCTGAGGCCGTTGTAATGATTGGTGGTGCGTGACGCTGTGCTGGCAGAGGCTCGGGGCAGTGCCGAGGCCCCGGCGCTCTAACCTCGGGTGGGAGTGGCATCGGCGGGACGAGTGTGAGCAGACGTCCTGTCTGGAGCCGCTCACAGTTGCTCCGATCGATGTTGTGCAGGAGCAGCTGTACAAAGTGATGCTTTGTGGAAGCGGCTGTACCCGAGTGCTCCGGCCCATAGCCGACAGGTCCAAACGCCAGGCTCAGTCATGGTACGGGGTCGAGTCAGGACCCATTAATGCAGAAAAGGACATTTTAGAGGGACATAAGCTGCCTTCAAGACCACATCGTGCTACAAAATAAGATGGAATCAAATCAAACCCAGTCCATCCTCAGCTCATAATGAAACCTCCAGCAAGCGACTCCTGACCATCACGACCTGTGGGCAGTGTCACCCACAGATAGTACAGCACCATCACCCAGCCCTACAAAGCAGCTTCACCTGGTATTCTGCTCCTGCAGTCAGGCCCTGACCTCCGTCCACATTTCACCTGACAGCAGGCAGAAGCCCGGGCTTGGGTTTTCAAGATGCATGATTTTATTATGCAAGATCAAGCATCAAACTTGACTATCAAACATTGAGGCAGATGGGCTACAACAGGTTGGGAGTTTAACAATAAAGCAGAGTTAATTAGGTTTGTTTTTAATCCAGGAGACAATTGGAATTTATGTCCTTTTAAAAGCATTAATAATCATGTTAATAATAAGAATAAGAATAAACTATGAACATAATAATAAATAATTATATAATAAATAGTATTCCATAATGGCATGCTATAATAATAATAATAATAATAATAGTAGTAATAATAATAATAATAATAATAATAATAATAATAATAATAATAATTAAATAATTAGATAATAAATAGTTTTAAAGTAATAATAAATAACGATATAACAGCATAATAAAAATAATGATGCTAATAATAATATTAATAATAATAATATTACTATAATAATAAAAATTATACAATAAATATTTTATTGTAATATAATAAATATTTAATATAATTAATAATAAATAAAATAATAACAATAAATACTGGATTGTAATCTGAGAATAATATGATATAACACCATAATAATAATAATAATAATAATAATAATAATAATCATAATCATAATAATAATAATAATAATAATAATAAGGAAAATAGAATTAAATAATAATAAAAAATAATTAAAAAGCCACAGTCTGGGTACTAATAAACTAAATTTAAGGGTTTTGATTGGATAATGAGTGCAGTGATTAACGTTTCAGTGATTAATGCGTTTAACCCGAGTAGGAGCAACGCCTTTAGGAGTTCGTCATTTCTTAAATAACCCTGTCTGAAGGTGTGTCCCTCGCTGGTGGAAAAGATGGTGTGTTTCAGAAGAGTCAGATAATTGGAGGACATTCATTGTTTGTTTACGTTACATATTTTTAATAAGGGAAGAGACGTTAAATTGGCCGACGTGGCGCGCGGTGTTCTAAGCGTTCCAGCTCGGACTCTTAGGGAGGAAGCAGAAGTTAAACTCTGATCAATGAACGAGCTTTGTAAAGCCACGGAATAAGAAGCAGATTAAGCAGATCAGTGTTTCTGGCTCGGGGAAGCTGGCGTAATGAGATGAGCAGGGATTTTTGA